>JAJIYU010018222.1:0-11285 GCA_030144865.1 Tinospora cordifolia
AGGAATGTAAACAGCAGCTTGATTGTTACAAATAAAAGAAAAGGAGAAGAAAGAGGGACTCCAAAATCCTTCAACAATTGTTGTATCCAAAGAATTTTACTTGACATTGAAGCTAAAGCTCAATATTCAGCCTCCGCAGAAGAGCGGGAAACAGTAGATTGTTTCTTCAACTTCCATGATATGAGGGAACCACCAAGAAAATTACAAAAACCAGAAACGAATTTCCTAGTGCCAACACTAGTAGCCCAATCAGAAACTGAAAATGCCTTCAACTGCATAGAAGATGAAGAGAAGAAAATGCCCCATCCAGGATGATTTTTCAGGTACTTCAAAAGATGATGAGCAACATGAAGATGAGGCAAATGAGGCTTGGACATAAAGTGTCTGATTGTGACAAAGTGAGATAAAGGAGACAACCAACTAGTCATCTATAAGAAGAAGCACCTCCTAAAAGTTTTCCTCCATTAGCATTAAATTAAGATGGAGATTAGGAGCTACGGGAACAGAGAAGGCTTTGCAGCAAGTAATTCATCATCTTCAAGAAGTAGTAAAATATAACAGCATCGAGATAGAACAATACCTATTGAACTACAAGCAATTTCTAATCCAAGGAAAAATTGCAATGAACGAAGATCCTTCAACTTAAACTGGCTATGAAGAAAGGATTTCAAACAATTAATCTGCAAAGGGATGGCCCTATAATAACAATATAATCCACATAAACTTAACAAAAAGAAGATCCAAAACCCTTAACGAAAAGAGAATAATTGGACTTTGATAGAATAAATCCAAAACTAATCAAAGCTGAAGAAAAATTTTGAATACCAGTGTCTTGAAGTTTGTTTAAGGCATAAATTGATCTATGAAGCTTCCATACAAGTTTGTAAGAAGCAACGGCTGAAATTCTCTTCACTATATATATCTAAGATCCATATAAACTTCCTCAAACAAGTTACCATTGACGAAAGCATTGTTGACATCCATTTGAACTAAATGCCAGTTATGAGTAGCTGTCAAAGCCATTAGTAACTTAAAAGTGACCATCTTAGCAACTAGAGAAAAAGTTTCGACATAATCAACACCCTCTTGTTGAGTATATCCCTCCGCCACCAACCTTGCTTGTACAGTTCAATAGAGCCATCAGATTTATACTCAATTTCATATACCCATTACAACCGATGGAGTGTTTACAAACCGGTAAAGGACAACTGAACAAGTATGATTAAGTTCCATAGCAATCAACTCATCACGCATGGCATCTCTCCAATGAGAGTAAGTGACAACTTGATGATAAGAATGAGGTTCTAAATGAACAGAAATGGTCAAGATAAAAAAAAATTGTAAGAAGAAGGGAGGGAAGAGTTGGATATATATTTGGAAAGAGAATAAGGAGTAGAATCTGAAAGTGGATAATTAGAAAATAAAAAAAATTACAACAAAAATCTTGAAGATAATGAAGTTTGGAGACTTGAGTAGAATGACGCAATTTAATCTAAGTAGAGGTAAATCCTGATCAATCTGAGCATTAGAAATAGCAGGTGAGATAATGGGAGAAGATACATGCTCAGGAACAGGAGAATAATGTAATGGTATGAGAAGTAGTAGAAGAGGTAAGAGAATCAAGAAGTGACAAAGAAAGACAATCAGTTGAAACAATAGGCAAAACCGAATCATGAAATGGATCATATGGTTTTTCCACAGAGGAAATGTAATGAAATGGAAAAACTTGTTCATGAAAGATCACACTCTTGAAACGAAGAAGGTTTTAGACTGCACATTGTATAACTTGTAATCCTTAATGCCATTTGGGTGTCCAAGAAACACATATTTTAGTTTGAAGGTCAAATTTGTTTCTGTTGACGGGCAAGTAGAAGCAAAAGCTAAACAGCCAAAAACTTGCAAATGGGAGTAATCAAATTCAGTAGAGTATAACAAGAGACTTGAGACCAAGCAAAGATGAGGGAGTTCTGTTGATAAAAATGTAGCAGTTAAACACACATTCACACTAAAAAGAAATAGGAACACGAGATTGAAAATAAAAATCCCATGCAACATTTAGAAGATGATGCTTCCTCTCTACCACAGAATTATGTTGCGATCTATAAAAACAGGAGAATTGATGAAGAGAACCATTTGAAGAAAGAAACTCTGTTAAAGCAACTTCCTTAGCACTATCCCAACATAAACCCCTAATTTTGCAATGATATTGAGTTGAGATCATAGCAAAGAAACTACGAATTATAGATTGCACATCAAATTTCTGTTTTAGAAGATACACCCATGTGAACCGAGAACAATCATCCACAATAGTACGAAAGTATCAGTGACCATTTTGAGCACTAACATGAAAGGGACCCTAAATATCAGTGTATCAGCTCAAATGGGGAAGAGGCTTTGTTATTCTGAGCAATAAAAGGTAATCTCCTTTGCTTAGCCAATGGACACAAAACTTCAAAGAGTTTTTGAGAACATCAAGTACCTTAGAAGATAAATGACCAAGCCTAATGAGCCTAAGTACGAATGGACACATTATTTATACAAAATGAATGACAACTTTGCACTGAATCAGTAACTGAAGCAGACGAAGATAATCAATCCTTTCACCCTTGCCAATCATCTTCTCGGAGATGATGTCCTGAACCATCGAATGATTATGGAAGAAGATAACCATCATCTGATAATTGTAAAACAAAGAACTAACCTATATCAAATTAAACTTGAAATGCGGAACAAACATGACATCTTGAATCGAATTTGAATTGATCCAAATATCACCACATAATTTCACCAGAAAAGAAGAATTATCAGGTAAAATAACTGTCGAATTCTGCATTGGCCTCGTAGAGATAGAAAGATTAGCATTTGAACAAAATATGCCGAGATGCTCAAAGTATCAAAAATCCAAGAATTAGCTGTAGAATCAACATAATTAAAAAACGAAATACTTGCTGAAAAAGTAGAGGAAGATGGATCATGATGATTACTCTTAGCAGCTGAGGTAAGATGAGAAGAAAACATATTTTATAAGCTGTTAGTATTGTTCTATAGTCAGATACCTAGAGAAATTGCCAGCTTCAGATAAACCTTGATTTTTAGGTTCAGCAACAACATGAACTTGATTTTTAGGCTCAACAGCAACATGAACCTGATTCATGGAGCCGGAGGCATTAGACAGGTTCTTTTGTTTTGACTTGTATCTGGGAGGATAACTGTGCAGCTTGTAACATTTATTAATGGTATTTTCATGAAAGTTACAATGAGTACAAAATGGTCTGTCCTTCTGATTCTTGAATCCATTACTACAAAACCTGACCTTTTGCCACTGTTAGTATCAACAGCCATGTCTAAATTGTTAACATTGTCGACTTATCCCCCATTGATCCAAAGTACTAACAGATTGTTGCCTTGCCTCTTGAGAGATTAGAGAGAAAACCTTATTTTTAGATGGAATAGAATCAGACAGCAGCAATTGTCCTCTAATCTGAGAAAAAAGACTCATTCAAACCCATCAACTAAAAACATCACATACTACATCTAAGAAAAGATGTCCAGATCCTTGACACGACCACAAGTGCATTGTCCACATTTACAATGTGGACGGAAATTACTCAATTCTTCCCAAATAGATTTCAGCTTGGTGAAATAGACACCTATGAAACTTTGATTCTGATTGTGATTGATTAGTTCTCGAAGAAGAAGAATATATGTGGACCATTACTTTGTTGAAATCGATCCTTGAGATCATTCCAAATCTCATACACAAAATAAGAGAACATAGCACTAGCTGAAATTTCTTTAGAAGCAGAGTTTAGGATCCGAGATATTACAATTGTATTGTTCCTTATCCAAAAATTTAAAAGAATCTGAACTTTACCATTGGCTTTTCAATAGATCCATTGATGAATCTTAGTTTAATCTTCACAGACAGAGAAATTGTCATTGCTCAAGACCAGGAAGTATAGTTCTCTCCTGTAAGAACTTGAGACAATAGCATCAAACCAGGATTATCTGAATGATGAAGGAATTATGGACTGGAAACATCTTCAAGAACAGTTTTCTAGATCCAAACGTTGCTGATCCAGGTAAATCCATGAAATCAGCAAAAACAATCACAAGAACAAAGTATAAAAAATTTCAAAATTCTTGCTCTGAACCATGTCCCAGTAGAAAATGAAAACAAGAACAGTAAGAAAGAAAAAAAGATGAAGGGAAATATCTGTTATTCATTCCTTTTCAATTTTACACTTACAGCTGATATAAGTGTAAAATTGAATGTATGTACGTATGTATGTACACACACTCATGTACAGCTGGCACCTAGCTGGATATTCAATTGATATAAACTGAATATAAACCCTTTATATCTAACTGCTTACCGTAATATTAACCACATTATTAATGAAACCAACTATAGTTCAAAACCATTGGTAATCTCTAGTGCTGACTCCATGTTGAGATAGCTCAAGCTGGTGAAAGTATAGAAGGATTGGACCACCTTCACGTAGTTAAGATCTTGTAAAATAAAAAAAAATAAAAATAAAAATAAAAATAAAAATTGCCCTGGTGCACAAAGCTCCCACTTATAGGGCAATATATAATGTTCTTCAGAAGGATTGGACTACTTTTAAGTCTGTTTGAGACTAATTCGTGGACAACCTCTTACACAAGGGCAGCTATTACTGTCGTAAGACTCCCCTTTAAAATGAATATGTATGTAGAGATGTACACACTGCTACATATTTAGATTTAAACAAACTACTGTTGCATTAATGATAATTTGCTAATCATAAAAAATAAGGCAGACTCAATTAGTGGCCTCTAAATTGTTTAAAAAAGGCAGTAACAACTGTAGCCTGCCAAACTTAAAACTCACATGGGTCTGTATATACATATATAGAGGCAATCACATGGGTATATATATATATAAGAAATCGTTACTTCTGCACTCAATTCCCTTGAATCACCCTAGACCCACAAGTATTGACTCTAGTATCCAAGGGACTTGGATATGCAAGCACACACCAGCTGAAATTATGCTGAAGTCCCTGAAGCACCACATATATATAAATTTCAGAAAAAGATTACAAAAAAAAAAAAAAAAAAAAATCGAAGACATCAACTCTGTGGCTTCTTAAGCTTAACTTAAACTATTTTTTATTTTTAAGTACATAGTAAGTATTTATTATGGAAAAGAGGTTGAGCTTGCCCGAGTCAGTTGATTTGTCAATAAAAATCCAGGATCTTGGAAATGTCATTCATGACCCACAAAAGCAAGTCCATGCAAGCTACAAAAGTTCAAAAGCATGTAAGAAACAGCCATCATCAATACCTTGGGTTTCAAATTGACTCGTAGTGACTTGGAGATGATAGTAGCAATTTCTTCATCATACACATTATCAAAGAGGCCATCAGTTCCAGTGACAATTACGTCATCCTCATCCAAATATATGTTGTAATCCTGTGACATAAGGTTGTAAAAAGCAATGAAATTAACATACATTTCAAGGCATCAAATACTCAAAACACTACAAGGGAATATATTTTGTATTTCTAAAGCAACGACTGACAAGTAGGTAAGCCACAGAAATGCTCCAAAGTTTGTTACCTCTAACAGTTCTGAAGGATTGTCACCACTTTCAATCTGTATAGGGAAATTAAAATCATGAAGCATTGGAGAAGACCTCTTGAAAACACTTCCATTTCTTACTACGATGAATCTAGAGTCTCCAATATTTACCACATGGAGAACCTGTTGGAAGTTCTTATGTTAGTCACACAAAGATATGAGAAAAAACCTTATAGAAAGGATGTTAAAAACAGGCACCTTCCATTTCCTGCTTGGTGACACCAAGCACAGGATGGTTACCAACAAAATCATCTCAAACTTGTTAACTGCTTGTTCTATAAAAATTTGCACAGCTACTTACGGTAGTGGGATCCATGATAAGGTAGTGGGCTTGGTGGAGAGGGATTCGGCCCGTTCTCAAAAGATGCAAACTATTGGACTAGAGACACATGAGGTCCAAGAGACATATCAAAAGTATGTGATGCGAGCCACAAATTCAAATGATGGGGAGGCCCATAGTCAAGGCGTGAAAGCCTTGAAAGACGGAGATGAGAGGAAAGGGACCCTGAACATTCAACAAGCATCATTCAGTGGGAGCCAGTTGAATAATTTCACTAAGGGAGAAAGTAGCAGGCGGAAGGGAGAGTTTCAGGGACCTCTCATGCAAGTGTAAAGGAGGAGACCGACGCAAAATGTGGTCCTTCACCAAACCAGACACACTGACAATGCTAGGAGGGTGGGGGAATAGAACCTAGGCAAGGTTAGGAAGACGAAAACAATGTTGAATGATGAGGAGAGCGAGGATTGTGGTGGTTCAAAGGAAGAGAAGATGTTAGAATCTTGTCAGGCTGACTCTTCGAGCTATTGCAGTAACACCTCAAATGACCAAGCCTTATCGGAAGATGATGAGGAGGTAGATGAAATGGACAACCAAGGGACCTTACTGACGTCATTATGGCAAGAGCAAGGTCGGGTGCTTGAGGAAACATCTCTAAGATTGGATTCTTCTCCGTCGAGAGTGCCCAACTCTAGTGGTTCACCTAGAGTAAGAAGCTTGGATCAGCCTTTAGGGGAACAAGTGAGCCACCATTGCAGAATCGATAGAGTTTTCAAAAAGCTGATAAAGGATCTTAGAAAGGCTGAGGTGGAATCTTTTTTGGTAAAATTTAACATTTTATTGACTAATTTAAAGAGGTGAAATTGAAGAAGGGGGAGCAGACGAAAGAGTGAGTTGATTCGATCCCTTTCTAGGATGTGTGGGTCATATAGTTTTAAATGAAGATATTTCTGGAATATTCGGGGTGTGATTCTAAAGATAAGTGTAGGATGATACAGTGGTTTATCCACACCAATAATCCATACATTAATATCCTTTAGGAGGTTAAAAGGAGGACAATGAGCACGAAGATGATAGGGGTGCTGTGGCAATCAAGATTCAAGGACTGGGTTTCTACGCTGGCAATAGGGTTCGCAAGAGGCTTATTAGTGGCTTGGGAGACAAGGAGCTATTCAGTCATTGAAGAAATTGTTGAGCATTTTATGGTCTCAGTCAAAGTGAGGCAACTTAATGAGGAGGAATGGTGGTTAACAATAGTCAATGATCCGAATAATAAATGAGATCGTGAAGTTCTATGGGATGAGATTGCGGTCCTAAATGTGTTTTGCAAAGATAAGTGGTGCATTGGGAGACAATTTCAATGTGGTGCGTTTTGCTTCAACCAAAAAATTTGGAAGATCCACCGGAAGCATGAAGTATTTTGATGGGTTGATTAGGAAATTAGGTCTTCATGATCCTCCTCTTCTAAATGGCTCCTTTACATGGTCTAATTTCTAGAGGGATCTAGCGTGTTGTAGGCTTGATAGATTCTTGTTTAGTGATGGATGGACCAATCTTTTTCAGTTATGTAGGCAAGACATAGGGGGAAGGTTTGTTTCCAATCACTGGCCAATAATATTTTGCACTTCCATGCTAGTCTGGGGGTCCTTTTCCAAAAAGATTTGACAGTTGATTGGTGCATGTCTCGTCTTTCATAGAGCAGATTCATAGATGTTGAAGCTCTTGTACTCTGGAAGGATGGGAGCGTTTCAAATTTATGCAGAAGCTGAGATTAGTTAAGGAGGAATGCTATGCTTAGGGGTGCCCCTTGGTGGGTAGTGAGGAGAAAAGAAGGAATGAGTTAGAATGTTGTGTGGAGGCTCTAGACCGGTTATAGGGGGGTAACCAATGGGATGAGGAGCGGAGGAGAGAGAGATGGGCGAAGAAATGTGAGCTATAGAAGCTGATTAGGGAGATGGATAGGGGAGCATGGGTCAAGGCTCGTATTACTTGGTTAAAGGAAGGTGAGGCTAATTCAAACTTTTTCCATAGGATTCTGAGTGGTAGGAAAGTGAAGAATTCTATTTCTAAATTAGAAGGGGATAATGGGGAAGTGGTGGAGGGAGAGGAAGGATAGTGGAGCATTTCTTCGAGGTGTATGGGAAGAAGAGTAGTCAGGTTTGGGGTTTTGAAGGAATAGATTGGCACCCGATTGATATAGAGGACAACAAGTGGTTGGAAGATCAATTCTCGGAGGAGGAGGTTAGAGAGGCAATCTTCGATTGCGATGGCTCCAAGGCCCCGGGGCCGAATGGGTTTTCAATGATTTTCTTCCAAAAGTGTTAGGACATTTTGAAAGGAGACCTTATGAAGGTTATGGAGGAATTTTTTCAAATAGGAGAGGTGAACAAATGCACTAATGAGACTTATGTATGCTTGATTCCAAAGAAGAAGAATGTAGTGAGGAGGGTGAAGGGCTTTAGACCTAGTAGTCTCACGATGAGCCTTTACAAAATCATTGCGAAGGTTTTGGCTAATAGGATTAAAATGGTGATGGGGAATACAATCTTTAAAAATCAATTGGCTTTTGTGAAAGGGAGAAATATCATGGATGCAAGGCTGGTGGCAAACGAGATTGTGGAGTATAGGAGGAGGAAGATGAAGGGAGTGGTTGTCAAGCACGATATGGAAAAGGCCTATGACACGGTGGATTGGACTTTTCTTGATTTTGTGTTACATAAGATGGGTTTTGGTGATAGGTGAAGGAGTTGGATTAAAGGATGTTTGAGATCGGCTACTTATTCTTTTCTCATTAATGGAAGGATGAGGGACAAAATTGAGGCTCAAAGGGGTCTAAGACAAGGAGACCTGATATCTCCCTTTTTGTTCATCCTAGTGGCTAATGTACTTGGGCATCTGTTCAATAAAGGCAGGAAGATGCACATGATCCGAGGTTTTGCGGTGGGTTTGGACAGAGTTGAAGTCATGCATCTACACTTTGCGGATGACACTCTCTTATTCTTGGATGGAGCAAAGGAGAACATTGACAATGCTCTCGGATAGTCCAAAGGTTTTGTTGGACTATAAGGATACACGTTAATATGTCCAAGACCTGCATTGCTGGAATAGCCATAGAAGAGAATTGGATTTCTTAGGTTGCTTACAGAATCAATTGTTAGCAAGGAGGATGACATCTTAAGTGTCTAGGGATGCCCCTTGGAGGGAAGCCTGGCTCTCAAGCTTTTTGGGAACCAATGGTTTCCAATGTGGCAAAGAAGGTTACATAGGTGGAAGAGGTCTTTCCTATCGAAAGGGGTTGGACTTACGTTAATCAAAGCAGTGATGGATGCCTTACCAACATATTTTCTATCAGTTTTTAAAATTTCAAAAGGAGAAGCTTTTAAGATAAAGAGATTAATGAACAACATTTTGTGGAAAAGTGGGGACGAGAGCAAGGAAATCCACTTAGCGGACAGGACCAAGGTTCAATTGAAGAAGTAATGTGGGGGATTAGGGATTGGTAACTTGATTGCAACGAACAAGGCATTGGTGGGCAAGTGGTTGTGGAGGTTTCCTAGAGAGCAAAATCAGTTATGGGCCCGTGTGAATGTGTATTGTTGGGTTATAGCCCCAATCATAAAGGGTATCGCTGTCTCGATCCTTTTCCAGGCTGTGTTTTCATCCCTAGGCATGTGATGTTTGATGAATTATCATTTCAGTTTGCTACTATCCAATCTCTAAGTTTTACTAATGACACTTCTTATGATGGTATGGTTTTCTAAGAGCAGACATGGATTAGACATTAATGGGTGAGATGTAGGTCTTCGGAGGAACATCACTCACAGAAGCCCTTGGAATTTTATTCATTCTCTAGACCAATGCTTTTTTCTAGGTACTCGATTGCGGGAAGGGAGAGGTGATGTGGTTTGTTTCTGGGAGGATGTGTGGTGAGGAATTGACACCTTTGCAGGGCTTTGTCTTAGGCTATAATGCCAATCAAGAGGTCATCACCTTTCGATTGTTTTTTTCAAGGAACAAATTGATAGTGCAGGGTCATTTAGTGGAACTTTCACTTGAGGTCTCACAGTAGTCGTCGTTGTGGTGAAGAAGAAGCACTCTGGTTTTTGCTTAGGGATTGTGTGTTGCAAGATAGGGAGGATAAACTTGTGTGGTTTAGACAGGATTTTGGAGAATTCTCTACTAAATCTTTTTTCTCTTCTTTGGTGGAAGCTCCCAGTCCCAGCTCCTCCCGTCTTTTCCAGGAGATTTGGAAGGTTCATATTCCTTCTAAAGTAAAGTTTTTTGCCTGGGACATGACCTTGAAAAAAAATTAATACGAGGAAAATGCTTCAAAAACGGTTTCCAAAACTTTCCCTATCTCATTCTTGTTGTCTTATGTGCAAGTAGAGCAACAAATTTATTGGTCATCTTTTCCTTAGGTGTTCCTTTTCCAGTTATGTATGGGAAAGGTGGAGAGCGCAGTTTTCTCCTTTTGTTGAGGATAGTGAGCTGGAGGTTCATTTTAGTTTTTGTATGTTTCGAGTTTGTTCGAAGCGGCACCATCATTGGATAGTGGCCAGTTTGGCGATGATTTGGTGTTTGTGGAGAGAGAGAATCGCTAGGATCTTTGAAGATAGGGCCCTCTTGCCTATCCAGAGCTAGGAAGAATCATTGTCACTTGCATCTTTCGGGATCAACAATAGTCTCTTATCTTTAGGGCACTCCATCTCAGACTAGCTTCGGGGTTGGGAGAATATTTTGTAATATTTTGCAATATTGTGGGGGATGGGTGGGTGTGGTTTTCTTGTTTTAGGATGTTTTTGGGGTTATTTTTATTGTTGTATTCTTCTTTCAAATCAATAAATCTCTGTTTCTTTCTTTTATTTTTTATTTTTAAAAAAAAGAATGCTAAGAAGTTGCCTTTGAGAATCAAATACAAGCATGAAGAAAATTTAACATAAAACACAAAAGTTGGCCACAAAAATTTAATAAAAAGATAAAAAAGAGAGACCAGTTGAAATCAACAATTTTTTTTTTGTGGCATGACCCAAGGAAGGACATCGTGCCATTGTAACATCACATGTTGCGAAATTTTGTTTTTTTTTTTTTTGGGGCTTCTTTTTTTCAATTGATCTTCAACGAGCCCTAGTCATAAAACCTACAAATTTTCAGGGTTTCCAATTGTAATTGCCTAGAGAAGGAAGCAAATTGGCTTGGGGTGTGAGGAACTCAATAATGTGTAGCTGGAGACAATGGAGGATCTTCAAGTTATAAGGCATTTGAGTTTGATTGTTATGTTATTTTTCAGTTTTCCCTCCATGTTTTCTTCTTCAATCTCCAAGTTTGAATTAAAATAGTTTTTGAGAGAGATGATGGATTCTTGTTTCAATTTTATAATTTGGT
>JAJIYU010018223.1:0-11314 GCA_030144865.1 Tinospora cordifolia
TTTTTATTTATTTATTTTACTAAACCTTAATTTTTTTATTTAATTATCAAATTAAGGTTTTATTTGTTTAATTTTCACTATATCTCTAATTTATTTTATTTTTCATGTGCTAACCCACCATTTGCACCCAACATTTCTTAAAATCTTTGAAATTAATTTATTTGACTTATTTTATTTATTTTAAATTTTTTTGACAAAATTCTGGGGTATTACATTTGGGCAGCTTGGGCAGCTCACAAAGTTGGCAAGCTTCCAATCCAAGGTGGATGACTAGGCTTGAATAGGGCAAGTATGTTCACGAGCCCACTTAAGCTTGCCAAATTCTCATGAGCTAATATTTGATTCTCTATCATATTTCTTAATTAATATTAGAGAATATTTTCAGACTTGGAATCATGTTAATCTCAGTTGGGACGTCCTCCTTTAGATAGGATCTTCCTCATAAAACTTTCTTATTTGATTCCCTTACTTGCTCATCACACCAACACACATGGAATGCTTGCTATTTCTCTATACTTGGATGTCAAGCAAGGGGAGTATGTAGTCAAATTTGAAGGAACACTATATCATAGTCTAATATGCAAATCTAAGCTAAAGGAAACTCACTAAATAATTCAAACTCCAAGTATGGTGCACCCTTTAGTGTACACCCATGAGTTGGTGCCAAAAGGGGAGAAAAGGAATTTTCTATTTTGGTTTTCTTGGCTTATGTGCATGGGACTGCTAGGGTTTTTGGGTGCATGTTTCATATTTCAAATCCTTCTAATTTGGGTTGTTCACACATGCACACACACATGTGGGCTGGTTTAGCACAAATGGGGCATGGGATACATGATCTAATATGGTGTACATGGAATCACTCTTCTTGGATTTTCCAATTCCTATGGGACATCTCATTCCTTGGGTAGGTGTGGGCATACATGATCAATTGTATGGCATATGGGATTACTTTGCATGAATTCAAATGATTGACACGTCCCATAGAGCTTTGGGTAGGGTAGGGTGCACATGATCATAGTGTTCCACCCATTTGTCTTGCACATGTTAAGGGTGGCCATGACTTCATGGGTTCACAAAAATTAAATAAACATTAATATCGTGTTATTTACAAGAAATTATGATTTATAACCTATAGTTTTAGAATCACACAAACCTAATGCAAATTTTTAAGTAAGGTTTGGCCCAACGTGATTTTTCCTCAAAAACTTTTCTTATTTAAGACCCACTGAGGTCACTAGGCAAATGAAAATTCAAATCTTGACCAATTGCTCTAGTTTCTGGATATGTTATTCATTGTGGTAGTTCATGTTATTCTATTTCATTTTGGGTCATTTCGATCCCTCAAAGTACCCTAAATGCTAATTCTTTCCTGATTTGGGCCCCTAAAGGGTGTTTGTCAAATGAAAACCCTAACCTTGACCAATTGTTCTAATTTTTGGATATGTTGTCTAATTAGTTGGTTTATGTCACCTTACTTTGTTTCAGATTATTTTGGGTCCCTATGGGTCACTAAATGAGAGTTTGGAACCTGTCAAATTTAGCCCTGAAATGAACTCAGTTTCATTTTGCTCCCAATTTCACTGAATAGACATTGGATTTCATTTCATCAAGTATAGAGTTTTGAGGGTATTACATGAAAACTATGTACTTGATGAAATGAAATCCAATGTCTATTCAGTGAAATTTAGGTGCAAAATGAAATCGATCTCATTTTAAGGCTAAATTTGGCATGTTTCCAAAAGTTTTAGTTGGTGCCCTTGGGACCCAAAACAACCTAAAACAAAGTAAGGTGACATGAACCAACTAATTGGACAACATGTCCAAAAATTAGAACAATTGGTCAAGATTAGGCTTTTTATTTGCCAAACACCCTTCAGGGGGTCCAAATTAGAAAGAATTTGCATTTAGGGTACTTTGGGGAATCGATGACCCAAAATGAAATGGGATGACATGAACTAACAAAATAAATAGCATATCCAAAAGTCGAGACAATTGGCCAAGATTTGGATTTTCATTTCATAGTACCTTCAGTGAGTTCTAAATAAGGAAAGTAAATGAAAATCAATTTAACCAAACCATATATTAAAATTATTAAATTTTTCATGTGATTCCAATACTATAGGTTGTAAACCATAATTCCTTATAAATAAGGAGATAAATTTTTATTTCATTTTTGTGAACCCATGAAGTCAAGGCCACCCTAGGCATATGCAAGTCACATGGGTAGAACACCATGATCATGTGTACCCTCACCCTACCCAAAGCTCCATAGGACATTTCCATTATACTTGAAAATGATCTCGTGTACCACACAACTGATCAAGTAGACCACACCTATCCTAGAGAATGAGACGTCCCATTGAAAATTGGAAATCCATGAAGAGTGATTCCATGCTCACCATGCTTGATCATGTGCACCACACCCCATTTTGTGCTAACTGGCCATGTGTGTGTATGTGTGTGTGCACACAACTAACCAATTTAGAAGAGTTTGAAATCTGAAGAAAGCTTCACAAAATCCTAGCCATCCCCTATATGTAAGAAGAAAGCCAAATTAGAAAGTTGTCATTTTATCTTTTGTGGCGCCAACATATGGGTGTACACTAAAGGGCGCACCATACTTGGAGTTTGAATTAATTAGAGAGTTTGCTTAAGCTTAGATTTGCATATTAGACTATTATATGGTGTCTCTAATGTTTTGATACTATAATCCTACGGCTGGACATCCAAAGAAGAAATGTTTCTAACACACTAAGAGTGACACCCAAATTAAGAGAATGGATAAGGGAAGAATCATGATCTAAAATCTACTTGCTAAACCACATTAGAAAATGTCCATGCTCACAATATCTCTTCAAAGTTGGTGTCCCGAGGGATCATGCAAGTATTTAAGATTTGATTTGTGTTCACACACAAATAGGAAGGCAAAAGAGAGTCAAATTTGGACCCACATCAAGAACAGAAAACCCTAATGCACACTTACCTTCTTTGAGCAAGCCATCTCCCTTTGTGTATAGAAAGTTGCGCAACTTGTGAGCTACCCAAGCTGCCCAAACTGTTCCTTCTTGTGCTCATGAACATCTATATAAACCCCCTCTTGCTCACATTCATCTCATCCCAAAGCAAAGAGTTAACACTTCCCTCTTTGCTTGTTCTAAGCCCTCTTCTTGGCATCTCTTCTCACTTCTCTTGTGTTCACAAGTGAGAAGCTTTAATTTTAGTCTTCTAGTGAGTTATTTTGAGTGTTTTTGTTGGTGATTGAAAGTTCTTGAAGTTCTAAAAGGGGTAGAGAAGGGGAACCTCTGCCGGATTCAACAAGAAACTCGGATTAAGGTAGAGGGGATTTCTAGAACTCCTATTTTACTACTTCAAGTCTTTATTGCATTCATGTTAGTTTTCAGTTTTTCAATATTGTGAGTTTCAACATGTTTAGATTTTAGTTTGAAGCATGTTTGATCAAGTTTTATTTTCAGTCAAACATGTTTTCATGTTTTAATTCATACATGATAACATAACATGCTTAGAAACCATGCTTAGGCTTATTTTTTAGTTTTTAAGCATGTAATGTATGTTTTTCATGTTTTCTTGATTATTTAAATTCTGATATCAAGTATTATGTTTTAGTATCATAGTAATTTGAATTTAAAATGAGAAAGTGAAGATAAGAACCATGTACCATCATAGTAGTCTAAGTAATGCTATGGGTGTTCTTTAGATATACTTAGTGTATATAACTAACATCACTAAGTGTGGATGTGTTTTGAACTACCTGAAATGTGGACATGTGATCCTTATTTCTAATGGAATGTGACAAGATGAATTGTCATTCCATCCCAGAACAAGAATATTTTAATGAAGAACATCAAGGGTTTAAAATTCCTTTTGGTCAAATATACAATACTAACAAGACATTGTTTGAAACACTTAATGGTTATATGTGATTGAATTTGGATGTACTTTTGATTTGAATTAATAAATTAATAGTTTGATGAATGATCCACTAGGCTATGTGTTCACCCCTCTCTTTAATATTTTTTAAGGAATTAAATATGAAGACCATGAATTATTAGAATCTTTTTCTAATGTAAGGGCATGTTGTCCACTTTTGATTTATTAAGCCTTCTGCTGAATTTTATTTTTGAGTTGTGTACTCCCTTTTTATTATTTAAATTTCAAGCATATATCCCTTTATTTTAATTCAATAAATAAAGATTGAAGTTTTTATTTTATCTCTCTTGTAATAGCCTTATTTAAAAAATTTAAATTATTTAGGTTGTGTGCTCTTTGAAAAGTAAAAAGACTTGAGATAATGAAATGTCATACAAGTTGCATACTTATAAATGTAACATTAGACCTAACCCACCTTGTGATTGAGCTTAAACCTGTTTCTAGGGGGTTGGGGTGTTACAACATAGGCTTCCACTTAGAAACCTTACTACATTCAAACAATTTCACAAATATCTCAATAACCAAGGCCTCCCAAGTCCCACTATACTTGATCGTCCCATACCAGCCAAGCATAGGAAAATAAGCTCTTCTAGAATCACCGACCATTCACCAACCAAGGTCTATCAATCTCCAAGTCCAAGATTCCTATATATCCCTAATTCCTATGCGTCCCATTCTACATAGAAACTAGAAATACCGGATCATCCTGATCTTGTGTCCTGACCAAACATGAGTTTCATTATTCACACATTTTCAATCTCTAACCGATGTTCAAATGATTTTTATTAATAATTCACTGTGCTTCCTTGGAAACACCCAAGTCTCTACCTATCGCCCCTTTTCCCCAGCCCTAAGGTATCAACACTTGGTTGAATGGTTTCTCTGTTGAGCAGCAACCATCATCAATTTCAGCTACCACCATTGACATCTAAATACTCATCTTGCCTAACACTTTACAGTCTAAGCTCTCCTCTCGCCCTCAGCATCTACTGCCTAGGCTCTCTCTCATTTCACCCAGTTTTCTACTAACTAAGCTCTAATAACAACTTTGTAACACCTCAATTCTCAATTCTTCATTTCTGTTACGTCTAGTTCACACATAGAGAGGCGCGCCCATAAATCATTAAATATCGGTACACATGTCATTTTTCTCGAACCAGGACGTTACTTTTCTCAAATTTAATTCTCATTAAACACCTTCTGGACATATCAAAGCCAATATAAATAATTCATCAAACTCTTGGACTCACCAAGATTTATCTCATGGAAATAGAAAACAGTAATTCTAATAATTAATGGGGTAACAATTTTAGATATCCAAACATAATGAAAATCGGAGCAAAAGTCTCAAGTAACTATCCAAAACTTGGCTCAAGTGACCACACTCCAACCCAAAATCAAAGGTTCAACATATAAGACCATCTAATAGAACATGAGCCTGATCTAATCCCAGTTTAAACACCAAAAAATAATCTCAACCATAAGATCTACAACTATCTATGTTCTTTAAGTAGCACTCACCAGATGAGCTTCTTCAGTGATCTCCTTAAAAGAAAATGTGGGGTGAGCTCAAGAGCCTATTGGATCATACACAGTACATCCATAATATTATTCAAGTCAAAATATCAAACATGCAAACGCTTGACATAAATTAGGTGTTTTAAACATTCAGATGTTAATTTGACGAAAAAATTTTACCCTAGTGTTTTCTCATCATCATCATATCAAGGAAACAAGGAAAATGCGCTATATGCCAGATTTTTAAGGGTTATTGGGGCACACCCATTACCCAAACCTGGAACTAGGGTCACACCCATCACTCCATCACCAAAAAACTAGGGTTACACTAATCGTTCTATCATCAAGAATTAGAGGCTAACCTATTATCCCATCCGCAAAAACACCCACAATGATCCCCCTTGGACCACTACATCAGTACGTGGTTCAAGTCTTAGTTTAACTTTAATTAAGGTCACACAATCACTCATCTCAGCATGTTAAGCATAGAAAATAAAGCATATAATATTAATCAAATAAACTCAACGTGTTAATCATCACATCTTATAATATAAAAGCATGTAAACAACCAACATGGATATATACATCATGTTACACATTATTCGCACTAACACCAGAACTCAAGGTATCCAATTACTATCAAGATGTACCCTAGCATATTTCTAGGTATTTCAGTTAAACAAAATAATAATCATGTTCAATATTTGAAACTTAAATAAGACTAGGGAGCAAGGTAATCATCTCCGCATGTTATTTCTCTCCTTGTGTTCTAAGTCTTGCCTCGATGGTTTAGAATCCTTAACCTTTAAGAATTATAAACCATTCCTCAGCATTTATTACATTTTTAATATTCAAGATTACTTTTAAATCAATGTGTGTGTTACATGCAAAGATGTGCAAAATAATCATTCCACAGTGTCTGTTAGCCTAATAGTACCGCGGTTTAGAGATGACATTGTAGTGGTTACAACTCTGTGTGTTGTAATACCCTAAAAACTCTATATTTAATTAAATGAAATTCAAGATCAATTCAGAGAAATTGGGTGCAAAATGAAACCAGGTTCATTTAGGGGCTAAATTTGGCAGGTTTCCAAAAGTCTCATTTGGTGACCCTTAGGGACCCAAAACAACCTGTAACAAAGTAAGGTGACATAAACCAACTAATTGGATAACATATCCAAAAATTAGAACAATTGGTCAAGATTAGGGTTTTCATTTGTCAAACGCCCTTCAGGCGATCCAAATTAGAAAGAATTGGCATTTAGGGCACTTCAAGGAATTGAAATAACCCAAAACGAAATGAGATGACATAAACTAATAAAATAAGCAACATATCTAAAGATCAGGACAATTGTCCAAGATTTGGATTTTTATTTCCTAGTGCCTTCAATGAGTTCTAAATAAGGAAAGTAAATGAAAACCAATTTGGCAAAACCATATATTGAAATTGTTCATTTTTTCATGTGATTCCAAAACTGTAGTTTAAAGACCATAATTCTTTGTGAGTAATGAGATATTAATTTTTGTTAAATTTTGGTGGACCCATAAATAGCAATGATGTTAGCATGACATAAGCATACACCCCCAAAGTATGTGCAATTCACATAGGTAGAACACCATGATCATGTACACCCACACCCTACCCAACTCCATGAGACATTTCTTAGTGTTTAGAAACCATGAAAAATGATCTTATGTACACCCAAACAATTATCATGTACACCATGTTCTACACACACAAAAAATGTCCCATGGGAAAGTTTGAGAATGATCATGTGTGCCACTAGGCGTGATATTATACACCAAGTCCAAGAACAGAAGTTTAGTAGAGAGTGGCTGATTTAAAGAGATGTAGAAAGATTCCTTCACTTATATTTGACTAACAAACAAAGGAAAAAATTAGAAAAATAGAAAGTTACCTCATGCTCACATGTGATGCCAAAATAGAAGTGTTTCCCATGCATACATGTGTGATGACCAAGCGAAGGAACCAAATAAGAAAGATGTTATGAGCATGAAATCCAACTGATAGAGAATGTCCAAGAGAGATTAGAATGTATTCTAAACCTTTATTTGTGTTCACACACATAAAAGAAACAAATAAGGTTCAAAGATTTGTTCATACTTGGATTGGAAACCTTAGTGGTCCCACTTGCCCAACAATGAGCTCACTTGCCCAAACCATGAGATTCACTTGCCCAAATCAATGTAAAACGTCCTCATTGTGTATAGAAAGATTCTCATTGTGTGTGATGTCCAAACCATCCCCATGGTGCTCTTGAAAATCTATATAAACCCCCCTAGTTGCTCGCATTCTTTTCATCCCAAAGCAAAGAGTTGATACTTTCCTCTTTGTTTGTTCTTATCATCTTCTTGGCACCCCTTCTCAACTTTTCATTTCTCTCTTGTGTGATAAGTTTTGATTTCAGTGCTTTAGAGAGTGGTTTGAAGTGATTTTTTCTGGTGTTTGAAAGTGCTAAAAGTTGGGGGGACTTTGTTGAATTTTTTGGGAAAGAACTATTACTAAGGTGGAGGAGATTTTTAGAACTCCTATTTTTCTACTTCAAGCTTTATTGCATTCATGTTTGCTTTCAATTTTTCAATGATGTTATATTGTAAATTTCAGCATGTTTAGATCTCAGTTTGAAGCATGTTTGATCAAGTTTTATTTTCTGTTTAGCATGTTTTCATATTTTAATTCATACATGATAACACAACATGCTTAAAAACCACGCTTAGGCTTATTTTTGAGTTTTTAAGCATGTCATGTATGTTTTTCATCTTTTGTTGATTATTTAAATTCTGATATCAGCTATTATGATTTAGTATCATGGTTATTTGAATTTAAAATGAGAAAGTAAAGATAAGAACCACGTATCATCATTGTAGTCTAAGTGATGTTATGGGTGTTCTTTGCATATACTTAGGGTACATGAGTAACATCACTAAGTGTGGATGTGTTTTAAAATACTTGAAATGTGGATATGTAATCCTTATTTCCAATGGAATGTGACAAGATGAATTGTCATTCAATCCCAAAATATGAGTATTTTAATGAAGAACATCAAGAGTTTAAAACCCCTTTTGGTCAAATATACAACTCTAACAAGATATTGTTTGAAATACTTAATGCTTATAAGTGATTGAAATTGGATGTACTTTTGATTTAAAAAAGTAAACTAGCAGTTTGATGAATGATCCACTAGGCTATGTGTTCACCCCATTCCTTTCACTTTTCAAGAAATTGAGTCACATGAAGACTATGGATTTTAAAAAAATCTATTTTTGTGAAGTTTCCATACTTTGAAAGTTTCCTTTTTAATGTTAAGGGCATGTCGGCCAAGTTTTGAATAAGACTTCCACTAAATTTTTATTATTAAATTTTAGTGTTATGTACTCTTGATTATGAATTCAATATTGTACTTCTTTACTTTCTTTAATAAATAAAGAGTTAGAAATATTTATTTTTCTACTTGTAATGCCTTATTGAATTTAAAATTGATCAAATTGGGTGAGGTACTCATGAAAGGTTCAATAAGAGTTAGAATAAAGAAATTGAGATGCAAGTCGGGCTGGTGTTACACCCCAACCAAACGGCGAGTCAGGCTGGTGTTACATTTACAAGTGACACACACTTGACTTTCTTTCTATTTCAATTATTTCATACCTTGATTGAATTTAACAAAACATAAATTAAATTTACGAATTTAATAAGGCAATAGTATAGGAAATAATTGAAATTCATAAACTCAATTAATTAAATAAAATTGAGTACATAATTTGGTCTTGAAGAAAAACTATTACAGCGAAAGATTCAAAACTTGGGCAACATGCCCTTATATAGAAATTAAAAACTTTTTAAATAAAAGAACCTAAATAATTTTCATGGTCTTCATGTAAATCAATTACCTGAAAAATAGAAGGAAGGGGTGAGAACATAGCCTAGTGAATTTTTCTAAAAATCGAAATCATTACTTCAATTCAAACAAACCAAGCATATCAAACACTTTTGTACATTAGGCAATTCAAACAAATTTCTTGTTTATAGTTGACATTTGGACCGAAAGAGTTTAATTTCTATGTTCCACATCGTTGGGAGAGAGAATCACTCTTCGAAACTCAAACCCAATATCTATGAAGTGGGATCACTCTTGGAAACCCAGTTCAAAATCATCAAAGGTAAGCCGGCAAGCCGGATCGGGGGTGGAACACACCCGATGACACTATACAGTCTATCATCGCGCCGGTACGTGGATTGAATCATTATTTAATCTTTTCTTAGTGATAAAACACACGATATCGGATTAAACCATTGATGCAACATATACATAACATGAACCATCCAATATTTATTCATGGCATAGTTCAAGCATATCATGCATCATTATTCTTGATTTCTAAACATGCATAACATGTATATTCATGGCACATCACATAAATAAAGCATGCATATTTAAAACATATATTCAATCATTCAACTTCAAAACATCATCACACATGCAAGATTTATTCAAACTAAAATAAAGAAGTAAAAGTTAGAAATCACTTCCACCTTAAATACGTCTCTTCTGCATACCTCTGAAATCTGGCAGAGTTCCGTTACTTCAAAGCTTCCAAACACTCAAAAAGTCTCAAGAACAGTTCAAGATTACTCAAGAACCGAGGGGATTGTCAAGAAGAAGGCTAGAGAGAGTCAAGACGGACTAGTATGCTCTTGATTTGGGATGAACACAATGTGAGCATTAGGGGTCATTTATATAGAGTTCAAAATAGTGTAGAATGGTAAGTTTTTGGTGTTCTCCTTGTAGAAAACTTGCTAATTATTCAAATTTTTGTGCCCCCAAAGTATAGGAAAATAGCAAGTGTGTTTGGGAAATTTTTGGAATTTAGAAACCAAATTTTCGAACTTTTTTGGGTTTTTTTCGAATTTATTCGGATTTTTTTTGGATTTTCTCGATTATTTTCTCGTTTAATCTCGGAGCATTTAATCTGGCATGTTGATAATCCTCCATCGCAGCATCAGATCGCGATCAAGATTTTCAGATTTGTTGTGGATCGTCGGATCATTCTCAATCGTAGCACAGATCAGGTGCCTTCGATATTGTCCGTTAGATAAGCTTCGATTGCAGCACGGACGTTCGCGATCAACGAAATTGGCATGGTCTGTTGATCAGCCTCAAGCGCAGTACTGAATCACAATCGAGATTAACGAACTCGATGTGGACCGTTGATCAACCTCGAGCGCAGTACTAAATTGTGATCGAGATTAACGAATTCGTTGTGGACCATTGATCAACCTTGAGCGCAGCACTGGATCACGATTTAAAAAAATGGCTTTGATCTTTACTGTTGGATGGTCCTCGAGTGCAGCATCACATCTTGAACACCGATCCGAACCGCACGATTGTCCTCGAGTGAAGTGTCATTCGCGATCAAAGAATTGAATCTGAACCGTTAGATGAGGCAGATCGTTTCTGGGTCTTTGGATTTCAGTGATTCGATGGTCCTAGGCACTGTTTTGGGCTTCGATTTCATTCGTTGGATTGTGCAGATTTGTTTTGGACCGTTGGATGCAGTTTCTAATTACTAATTTGCTTTCTAATAATGTTATTATCCGAATTTTGCTAATTAGACACTTTCTAATTGATGAAAACTTGGTTTTATTGCACAAATCATTATATTTTGTGGTCTTACTAATATTTTTCCCTTTCTAATTATTTAATATTGTATTTATTACATATTTTTCTATTTCTTTAATATTTTTAATGCCAATAATTAAATAATCTACATTTTTTATTTTCATATATTTTTATTTATTTCATATTTTATTTTCAGATAATCATTTATG
>JAJIYU010018224.1:0-11299 GCA_030144865.1 Tinospora cordifolia
CTTATTTGCTTAATTTTTCTATATCTCTAACATATTTTATTTTTCATGTGTCAACCCACCATTTGCACCCAAAATTTCTTAAAATCTTTGAAATTAATTTATTCAACTTATATTATTTATTTAAAATTTTTTTGACAAAATTCTGGGATATTATAGAACCAGAATCAAGGTCAGGGACAAAACCAGGCTAGATTTTATGCTATTGATGCCCAAACTGATCTTCCACTTGTAGTGGAAGGTACATTTCTTTTGTTTAATGTTGTTGTGAAAGTCCTATTTGACTTGCATACTACTAAATCTTTCATTTCTAAACACTTATTTGATAGACTACAATTGGTGACAAACCCATCGTCTTTGACATTACATGTAGCCACACACATAGGAGCCACTGTGAACTTTATGAGATACTATAAATGTGACCTTAGGTTTGGAAAGAAGCTAATTTTAGCTAATCTCTGTGCATTTCCTTTTCATGGGTATGATGTCATACTGGGTATAGATTGATTTAGAGGAAATTAATGACAGCTCAAAGCAGATAGAAGAGCTATACTGACAGATGGAGGAGACCCCTAGAGTTCTAGGAAGGTGATTAAGTATTCTTGAGGCTTACTCCTCGGAATGGTGTTAGAAGGTTTGGACACAAAGAGAAGCTATCACCAAGATTTATTGGGTTGTTTGAGATCACAAGGCAGGTCGGAGAATGTGCGTATGAGCTCGACCTACCTAACCAGATGTCCTTGATTCATAATGCCTTCCACATATCGATGCTGCAGAAGTATGGGCCTAACCCCTCTCATATCATTCACTGGGAGGAGATGCAAGTACAAGATGATGCCACATACGAGAAGTCTGCAATTAGTTTACTGGATCACGAAGTACAAAGCCTAAGGACAAAGGACATTTCATTAGTCAAAGTCCTTTGGAGGCATCACGATGTCGAGGAGGCAACCTAAGAATTAGAAAGTGAAATGTGAACCAAATATCCCAATCTATTCACCAGGAATGCCCAATCGGCATCGCTACGGGTAGCAAATGATTTAAGTACACTATTTCAAATTTCGAGAACAAAATTTATTTTTAGGGGGATAGATTGTAATACCCCAAGAGTTTAGAAAACTTTCGTAATAATAGTTAAAGTAAATAAACATAAAATAAAATACTTAAAACATATAAATTTTAATTCTCAGGGTTAAGAAAAACCAAAGACAAGGTCTTAAGACCCAAAAGGTGAAATTTGACCTTCGGGGGTAAAATGGTCGTTTCACCTAAATACTAACACATGTGCACAAATAAAAGTGACTTGTCAATAATTTACATAAAATATAACATTATTAGAGGACCTAGAGATTTTGTTGGAAAAAGATTAGAATTTATTCAGTAAAAAATAATAAAAGCAAGTGTTCATGTACATAGAGTGTATTGTATATAAAATAAAAATAAAAATAAAATAAAAGTCATTCAAATTTCATTAATCAATAAAACATTTAACAAATTCAATTTTGGTACAAAAAACATAAAATAAAATGAGAAACAAGGGAGAAAATGATATCAAATAAGTATATTTAGATGTATAAAGGGGTGTAGCATTGTATATAACGTATTTACGTGTAAAGTTAAGTCCAATTTCACTCAAAAACAATCAAAAATGCCATCCACTTCCTTTCCCACGTCCACTTAAAGATTAAGAAGCAAAGAGTTGGATTTGGATCAAATACTACAAAAATAACAAAAAAAAAGTCCTAAATATACTCAAACTCTTTCTATTGCCGACTTTTCAATTTCCAACATTTAAATTAATGTATTAGGAGGATGAAGAGTATATGGAAACATGAAAGGTTGAAGAAATCATGTGTACAAGGGGAAAAGGATCAAATATGGATGGGTGATCATGAAACCAAGGACTATGGATGTCATATGATGGGTGTAGTGACCAATATGGTAAAAGAGGTTAAATAATGCATTGTTAGATGAGAAACCAACAAGTTAGGTTGTTGGAAAAATAAGGTTCTAAGTCACATATGGTGTTAATGCTAGGGTATGATGAAGAAACACATAAATAAAGTGTATATACATGAATTAACTAGTGTATATACATGATTTAGGGATGGTTGAGTGTAATTGCGTGGGGTGTGATGTTTCTGCACATTTAGAAGAAGTCAAAAACCAGCAAGTTAGGTTGCTGGAAAATAGGGATTCAAGTCACATATAATGTTAATATTGGAGTATTATAAAGTAACACACTTATAAGACTTGAATGCATGAAATAATTAGGACATATGCATGTTTAAGGAATAGTTAAGCATTGTTACAAGTGGTGTGATGTTTTATGCATGCATGAGTCAGAAACCAGCAAGGTAGCTTGCTGAAAATTAATGATTAAACTCAATTAACAATTAACAATTGGGTATGAGACCTTACTATGCATCAAATAAGGGAAAAATGTATCTAAGTTAGGAAAACGACTATGATTTCATGCATTTGCATGTTGGTCAGGGTTGAATATTTAATGGAATTAAAAGGGTTTACAAAGGTCTAAAAAGTAATTAGATAGTGCGTGTTCATAGTTGGAAAAAGGGTAGTCATCTCCACCTACTGAGTAAGGGCAACAGTGTGCACCGAATGCAGTGAAAGAGCGAATGGTGCACTATTCGCACTGTTTAGTAGGAAATCATTCCGAATCACGACTTAAAGATATTTTGATAATCTTCAAACACTTAAAAAGAATTATTTCAAATATTTTAGGTTGGGAATCCAAGACAGTCGAAGCAACAATACCAAGATTAAAGGAAATCGAAGAATCAATCAACAAGATAGAGATGATTGATTACTTTGTTCCCTAGTCTTTTTTGAGTTTTAAATATTACACATGATGTGTGTTTACTTTATTTTCAATGCCTGGAAGTATGCTAGGAAATGTTTGACATTGATTGGATACTTTGAGTTTTTTTTTGTTGGCATGAATGATGTATGTATCCATGCTCGTTGTTTACTCGCTTTCATGACATGAGATTATATACAAGCTTGAAATTACATGCTCATTCGTTACATTCTATTTTGAGATGATAAGCATGATGAAAATGAATTATTGTGTGGAATTGAAGTAAGTTAACTTAAGATTTGAACTACACACTGATGCAGTGGTCCACGGGAGATCACTGTATGTGTTCTCGCAATTGGAACAATGGTTAGTCCGTAGTTGCTGATGACAGAACAATGGGTGAGTCCCTCGTTCCTGGGTTGGGTGATGGGTGTGTCCCTATATCCCATTGGAATATGATATTTTGTGCATTTTCCTTGTCTCCTTTCATCTGATAATGATGTGAGAACACCGAAAGAATCTTTCAGTCTAATTATCAACTGTTGAACAATTGAATGTTTTAAATGCCTAATGTATGTTAAGTGTTTGCACGTTAAATAATTTGACTTGAATAATACTATGGATGTAATGTGTATGATCCACTAGCCTCTTAAGCCCACCCTACCTTTCCATTTCAAGTGACATTTGAGGCGGTGCTTGCTGACCATCATCTTCAAGACATTTTACTAGCTAGCTTGTAATTTCACTGTAGAGGTTGTTTTATGACATTTTTATTTGATTAGCTATTATAGATTGGACATGTGGTTTATCAGACTAATTTAAGTTATTAATTTACTTTATGATTGTAACACTCCAACCCCCTAGATACAGGTTTAAGCTCAACCACAAGGTAGGTTGAGTCCAAAATTACATTTACAAGTACACTACTTGTATCACTTTCTATTATCTTAAGTCTTATTATTTCTCAATGAGCATACAACACAAATAATTTCGCAAATTCTAATTTAATAAGACTATTACAAGAGAGATAAAAGAAAAACTTCAATCTTTATTTATTGAATAAAATAAAGGGATACATTCTTGAAATTCAAATAATAAAAAGGGGAGTACATAACTCTAAAATTTAAAAGTAAAATTTAGCAGAAGTATTTATTTAAAATTTGGGCAATATGCACTTACATAAAAACTTTCTAAAAAATAGAGTTTCTAATCCCTTAGCAAGCTTGATTATGTATTTCAAATTCCTAAAAAATAAAAGGAAGGGGTGAGCACATTACCCAGTGGATCATTCATTAAACTACTAATTTACTAATTCAAATCAAAAGTACATCCAATTTCAATCACTTGCAAGCATTAAGCGTGTCAAACAATATCTTGTTCGTGTTGTATATTTGACCAAAAGGGGTTTTTAATCCCTTGATGTTCTTCATTAAAATACTCATATTCTGGGATGGAATGACAATTCATCTTGTCACATTTTATTAGAAATAAGGATCACATGTCCATATTTCAAGTATTTTAAAACATATCCACACTTAGTGATGTTACTCATATACACCAAGTATATGTAAAGAACACCCATAGCATCACTTAGACTACAATGATGATACGTGGTTGTTATCTTCACTTTCTCATATTTAATTTCAAATAAATATGAAACAAGATCATAATAATTAATATCAGAATTTAAATAATCAAGAGAACATGGAAACATATATGGCATGCTTAAAAATTCAAAAATAAGCCTAAGCATATTTTCTAAGCATGTTATGCTATCATGTATGAATTAAAATATGAAAACATGTTAAATTGAAAATAAAACTTGATAAAAAATGCTTCAAACTGAAATATAAACATGTTGAAATCTAAAAACAAACATGAATATACTAAAGACTTGAAGTAGTAAAGAAGAAGTTCTAGAAATACCCTCCACCTTAATTCGAGTTTCTTTGTAGAATCTGGCAGAGGTTCCCCTTATCCACCACTTTTAGAACTTCAAGAACTTCTAATCATGAACAAAAAATACTTCAACAACTCTCTAAAACACTAAAATAAGACTTTCTCACACAAGAAAGAAAAAAGAGTGAGAAGAGGTGCCAAGAACAGGGCAAGAACAAATAAAGAGGGAAGTGTCAACTCTTTGCTTTGGGATGAGATGAAAGTGAGCAAGGGGGTTTATATAGATGTTCATGAGAGCATATGGGACTTCCTAGGGCAGCCTTGTGCAGCTCACAAAAATTTGGGCAAGTTTCTATACATAAAGGGGATGATTTGCATAAAAAGGGCAAGTGTGCTCATGGTTGGCAAGTGGGACCACTATGGCTTTCTAATTTAAAAGATATGAGTACAATATTGTTTCCTAACTATGTATGAACACAAAAGAGGTTTAAATCATATTCTAATTCAAATGGGACATCCCCTATGTACTTATGACAACTTTCCTTTTAGGTTTGTTTACTTGCTCAATTCACACAAACACACAAGGAACACTTTCCCATTTTCTTTTTTCTTGGACATCAAGCATGGGTTTACAATATCAAATTCGAGGGGACACCATATAATAGTCAAATATGCTCATCTTGGTTCGAAGAAACTATCTAAATGGGGTTGCTCACACACACACAAGTACATGGTTGGGGCGATTTTGGCTTAAGTGGGTGTGGGTGTACACAATCAAGTGGGGGTGTATATGGAATCGTGTCTTATGGTTTCTATAGGTGTGGGCATACTTGATCATTTACATAGCACATGAGATCATTCTTCATGGTTTCAAATAATGGACACGTCCCATGGAGCTTAGGGTAGGGTAGGGTGCACATGATCATGGTGTTCTACCCATGTGACTTGCACATGTTAGGGGTAGTCATGACTTCATGGGTTCACAAAAATTAAATAAAAATTAATATCTCCTTATTTACATGGAAATATGATTTATATCCTACAGTTTTGGAATTACATGAACCTAATGCACATTTTAAGGTATGATTTGGCCCAAGGTGATTTTCCGTCAAAAACTTCTTTATTTAAGACCTACTGTGGTTACTAGGCAAATGAAAATCTAAATCTTGGCCAATTGTTCTAATTTTCAGATATGTCATTCATTTTGTTAGTTCATGTCATTTCATTTGATTTTGAGTCATTTCGATTCCCTGAAGTACGCTAAATGACAATTATTTCTAATTTGGACCCCCTAAAGGGCGTTTGGCAAATGAAAACCTTAACATTGACCAATTGTTATAATTTTTTGATATGTTATTCATTTTGTTAGTTCATGTTATTCCTTTTCATTTTGGGTCATTTGATCCCCTGAAGTGCCCTAAATGACAATTATTTCTAATTTGGACCCCCTGAAAGGCGTTTAGCAAATGAAAACCTTAACCTTGACCAATTGTGTTAATTTTTTGATATGTTGTCCCCTTAGTTGGTTTATGTCACCTTACTTCATTTCAAGTTATTTTGGGTCCTTAAGGGGCACTAACTGAGAGTTTCGAAAACCTGCCAAATTTAGCTTCGAAATGAGCTCGGTTTCATTTTGCACCCAAATTTCATTGAATAAACGATAAATTTCATTTAATTGAGTACAGAGGATTTAGGGTACTACAACAATTTTGATTTTGGTCGCTTAGGCTATGTTTATAGATTTCAGTTGGAAACTTTGTTCCACATTTTATTAAACTTTAAATGTTGAAGTTAATGATTTAATTATTTGCCTATTTGTGTATCTTTCCATGTGTTACCCCTTGATGTGTTCAAAGGGTTGATTAGTCATTTATGCGAGTTTTGGTGTGTCTAGGATGTGTTTGATATGATTTGAAATGTGAGAAAAGTAACGTCTCGATTCTTGACACATGTATGTATATTGAATGTAGAATGGGCGCACTTCTCCATGCGTGACTCCGATGTGATAGAAATGAAGGACCGAGAATTGGGGTGTTACACTATTTCTTTGACATAACGCTTTCCAAGCTTTCCAACTAGATTTGTGGATCGTATGGGTAAGAAATGCGCTACCTTTGTCAGATGGTCCACAATTACCCACAAAGTATCTTCTCCCTTTCGGTCCTTTTGTAGACTGCTAACGAAGTCCATGGTGATGTTATCCCTCTTCCACTCTGGGATTGGGAATGGTTGTAACAATCTAGTGGGCTTTCTGTGTTATGCCTTTACCTACTAAGAGGTTAGACAGTTAGACACATACTCGGCTATGTTTCTTTTTATACCTTGCCACCAATATGTTTTATGAAGGTTCTAATACATCTTATTGGCAACTAGATGCATTTTATACTTAGTCAGATGAGCTTCATCCAATATAGTCCTTCTATTCTGCCCACTCTCCGACACACAAATTCTATCCCCATGTCTCAAAGTACCATCGGCATCGATTCTGAAATCAGTATGTTGCCTTGCCTAACACCTTCTATCAGGTTGATTATCCATTTATCTTGTTTATGTTCCTCTCGTATCTAATATACGAGATCCGATTGATAAGTTATAGCATGTATATATACTTGTTTCTCATATGAAGTTATACCCAAATTACAATCATTGATCAGCTGATACATTTGCCCTTTTCCTCATCCTTCTTACTAAACTTCCTTAAGTGCATCAGCTACCACATTAGCCTTTCTTGGATGGTAGTATAGTTGAAAGTCATAATCCTTCTAGAATTCCATCCATCTCCGTTGTTTGAGATTCAACTCCTTTGGGGTATAAATGTACTTTAGGCTTTTATGATCTGAGAATAGGTCGAATTTTTTCCCATAGAAATAGTGCCTCCAAATATTTAGTGCAAAGACAATTGTTGTTAACTCCAGGTCATGTGTAGGATATTTCTGCTCATAGATCTTTAACTATCGCGAGGTGTACCCAATGACCTTTCCTTCTTGCATCAACACTACACCCAATCCAATTTGTGAAGCATTAGCATATAGGACATGTCGTACACCATGTGTAGGAGTGACTAATATGAGGGCTGAAGTCAACTTCTTCTTCAATTCTTGGCATGATTGTTTACATTTTTTATCCCAAATGAATTTTACTCCCTTTCTGGTTAACTTTGTCATGGATCTAGCTAACCTTGAGAAGTCTTGGATAAACCTGTGGTAATATCCTACCAAACCTAAGAAACTCATGATCTCCATAACGATTTTAGGCTGCTTCCAATTTGATACTACTTCTACTTTATCAAGATCTACCGATATTCCTTCAGCTGAAACTACATGGCCAAAGAACTTGACCCTCTTTATCCAAAATTGGCACTTGCTAAACTTAGCATATAGTTTATTTCTTCCAAGAATCTCCAACACAATTCTCAAGTGCTCTAGATGTTCTACTTCTGAATTGGAGTAACTTAGAATATTTTCTACAAACACCGGTACAAACTAATCCAAATGTTATCTAAAGACTTTGCTCCTTAGATCTATAAATATTGCTAGTCAAACCAGATGGCATTACTATGAACTCAAAGTGCCCATATCAAGATTCTAAAAGCTATCATGTTTATGTCAAACTCTCAATTGGTGGTATCTTGATCTTAGATCAATCTTGGAGAAGTGTGTGGCTCCTTTCAACTAATCAAACACAAACCCTAAACCCTAAACCCTATCTTCAGCAAAGGATACTCGTTCTTCACTGTTGCCTAGTTTATCTTCTTGTAGTCGACATACAACCTCATAAATCTATCCTTCTTCACAAATAGTATTGGAGTTCCCCACGGTGATTCATTAGATCTAATGGACCCTTTCTCATGGAACTCATCTAGTTGTGTCTTCAGCTTGATCAACTCTATTGGTGCAATCCTATAAGGAGGAATGGCTCTAGGATCAGTGCCTGAATGTAACTCAATCTTGATTCTAACTGTTTGTATGGTGGTAGTCCAGTAGTTTATCTAGAAATACATTTGCATACTCCCGTACTCTAGTTATCTCCTGAATCTCTTTTTGTTTCCCAGTGTCCTTTTTTGATAACTGTTTGAAAGCCCCACTATGTTTGAAGCAATGTGGCATAGCTATCGTTGGTCTTTGTGGTAACCTCTACATATCCCCATTTATCTTAAATGTATCACCAAAACATAACGTCACAGTCACCCTCTGTTTGTGACAATCTTTTGTGCTCAGTATTGGGTTAACCTGTTCGTCCCCAATATTACATCATGTCCATAAAATGGAAGCACACAAAGGTTAGCTGAAATAAGCTTTTCTCCAAATTTAAGGTCACATTTACATAGTCTCATGGAATTTACTGTGGTTTCTATAAGTGTGGTTACATGCAATGTCACAGGTAACATGTTTGTCACAAGTAGCAACCTATCCACTGAGTGTTCAACAATGAAAGACTTAGTAGCACCTGGGTCTAACAAGATTTTTACAACAACATTAAATAAGAGGAATGTACCTTCCACTATAAGTGCTTGGTCAACCTGTGCATCTACTACATATAGTTTGGTCTGGTTCTGTCCCCGACCCTAGTTCTGATTCTAATTCTGCCCCTAGTTCTGAGGTAGCCGGGGCTGTTGCTGTTGCCTCTGTGGAGGACGACCAACCTGCCATTGTTCCTATTATTGTTGCTATGGAGGAGTTGGGGCTAGTGCTATTATGGGACAATTTCTAGCTATATACCCCTTTTGGTTGCAGTGAAAACATAACCCTTGTTTCTTCACCTGCACCATCCACTCCTATCTAGCATGATTGGGCTGTGCCGACTGATTTTGCTGGTATTATGGTTTGGCTTCCTTTGGTTTATTCCAGTTCTACACTTGATTTTCATTCTATGGTGTTCTATACCCTTCATTCTTATTCTGCTCTTCTGTGGGGCTCCTACTGGCTACTTGTTCCTATTTTTTAGGACCTGCTCGAAGTTAAGGTCCTCCTCTATCAGTTGTGTTCTAACCACCTTTCTTTAAGAGTTTTCAATCTTAGAGGAACGATAATCTTTTGTATTTTTACTCTTAATCCTTTAGCAAGCTTGTCTATTGTGAATTGCTCATCACTCTTCAATTTTGGGGCTGACCTAGACAACTCAATGAACTTCTGCTCATACTTGATGATTGTCATCATCTTACTAGATGAATTCTGACTATAGCTACATCATGATAACCATGGAGAAAATGTTATCATAGAACAAGATTTTGAACTACTCCTAAGTCATTGTGGAGATATCTGTATCTGGGTCATTCAAGCTCATCTCTCACCAGTAATATGTAGGTTTGTAACAACTGGGCCCCACTACGTACTGATATTGTTCCCACTTTAGCCACCACTGACTGGGTGTAGGGGTTGTTCTTGACAAGACTCGAACCTGAGTCTCCCAAAAGTGCTCGGCACAATGAGATACCTTCGAATGCACATTTAGCCCAAGAATCTCCCTAGAGTCGGACCGCTGTGGGATATTACAATCCACCCCTATGGGAGCAATCTCATCCTTGAGATTTACACCTCCGATACATACTAAGCGGCTCTAATACCATTTGTAACAACCTAGGCCCACTACATACCGATATTGTCCCCACCTTAGCCACCACTGATTGGGTGTTGGGTTTTGTTCTTGGCAAGACTCGAACCTGAGTCTCCCAAAAGCGCTCGGCAAAATGAAACACCCTGGAATGCACATTGAGCCTAAGAATCTCCCTGGAGTCAGACCGATGTGGGATATTACAAGGTCCCACAAACTGGTGTAATGCTAGTACTACTCTCCTAGGGCCAGTTGCCCCCAAAGCATTTAGATGTTTATTCATATCTAAGAACCAAATATCAACTACCTTCCAATTTACCTTCAAAAGTACTTGGATGCAGCTTTTGAAACTCAAGTAGTAAGTTTCTTTGTTTCTTGTCATCAGCAATCGTTGGTCCAGTACTACTAGACCATTGGGCAATGGGACCTAATGAGCTTGAGCCTGAGGCTTTGGCTATGGCTGTATTGGGGGAGGGTTTTGTTCCTAAGATAGAGCCCTCATGACTTTCTCTGCTACTTGCCAGTGATCTCTACCATCATCTCCGACAATAAAATTGCTCCAACTGGAGTTGTTGCTACCACAGGTCTCTCTCTAGTCCATTTGACCAGACTCATCAATATTCTTGTCCTTCGTCACGTTTCTTCTAGCCCTTGCCAGTATCTATAAGTCAAAATTCATTTTAGTATCAAATAACATAATATGGTACCATCACAAAAAAAATTCAATCTACTTAGAGAATTACAATCTCAATTCAAATCAATTTGGGCATAGACATACTCATTTTTTCTTAAAATCAGGGTACAAAATGTTTTTTAAACTTGTGATAATAGTTATCTCCCCTATGTTTATTCATAGATTGTATCACTATTGTTGTAATGATTGTCTCGTGTTTACATATCATTCGTGCTATCATGTAATATCCCAAAATTTTGTCAAATAATAATTAATTTGAGAAAAATAAATAAAATAAGTCAAATAAATTAATTTCAAGGATTTTAAGAAATTTTGGGTGCAAATGGTGGGTTGGCACA
>JAJIYU010018225.1:0-11322 GCA_030144865.1 Tinospora cordifolia
TAATTACACAAATATTAAAATAAGTTTCATAATAAATAATAAAATAAAAATTTAGGGTTAAAAAGTCCTAAGCAACATAAAACTAAGAATTTGAGCTCAAGAACCATAAAATAAAATTACACACTATAAGGATAAGAACAACCTATTAGCTCAGTTTGTTAAAAAAAATGTATTAATAATTGAGAGCCTTTATAGATTAAATTTTGCCAGAGAAATAATAATGCATAAAAATTATTACAAATGATTAACCCAATGATCAAACAAAAATTAAAAAGGATAAATTACCTGTGACGATACAAATTTTTGATGCACATAATTAATGGGTTTGATACATTTATTTTCACATATGTTTTCTAAAACTTTTAATGAAAATATATGTATTTTTTTAATTTTCTCTAATTTTTAATCATTAATTTAAGAACAATTAAAATAATTGAGAAATATAATTTTGAGAAGAGAATACATTAAGTATAGTGGAAATGTAATTATTGGATTTTTGGGAGAGAAAATGCTAATTTTTGGGGAGAATATTCAATTTTCGAAAAAAAAAATGTATAAATGATGGAAATTAAAAAATGGTAAAGATTTTGATGAAAATTGGTGAATATCTAAGTGAGTACATTAAATAATAATAATAATAATAATAATAAAGGAAAAAATTATATATATATATATATATATATATATATATATATATATAAGGGGAGGAACAAAAGAAAAAACAAAAACAAAGGAATTTTGGCCGAAATCTGGCTTGGGCTCACGGGCCCGAGCAGTTTGGGCCACCAGCGTGGGTTGCGGGCCCTCGCCAAGCCCCTGAGCAAGCGGGCCAAAGGCCCACACGAATTGAATTACGTGCATGGGTGTAATACCCCAAATTTTTCAAATGCGTATACGTCAAAAATGAATTTTAAAAACATTATGAAATAAATGTAAAAATGTTTGAAACCATGTTTTAAATGTTTATTATATGGTATTTTATGAAAATAAAATAAATTAGAATGTCGAATAGTTGGGAAAACTAAAAAAACATTGAAAAACAAAATGTCACACTGGCGATCGCAGCCACTGAATGGCCGACCACGGTCATCTGAGGAAAATCACGAAAAAGGGGGGTCACATGGGTGATCGCGGTCACTGAAGGGGCTGACCGTGGTCATTAAGTGATATTTAACAAAAATTTAAGCCCTAATTTCGTCATTTCACTCACGAATTTTTTCAAATCATCCCAAAGCTTCAGAGAGACGATCCAAAGCTGATCCAAGGAGGATCTAGAGGTCTGAGGTAGGAATCTTAACCTCTCAATCATTTCAGTTTAATATCTGTGTATTCATTTAGATAAATTGTGCAGATTCAGTACAAAAACTAGAATTTGAAAATTCTTGACGCATAAAGCGATCCTGAACCAAATAAGTTCGGATCTTCTTTTTAAACTAAGAATTTATTGATTTAGAACTAAATTCTGAAAGTTTTAATTGTTCACTTAAAATTTTAGATGGATCTAGTGGAATTTCACCTAATTGGAGGATTTCTAGATGTGAAATTCCTTGGATAGATAATAAAACTCGGTCCACTCATCCTTTGAAGTAGTGGTCAGTTTAAATATGTTCTATTCTTAATTTGGAAGAAAATGAATATAGTTTTACGTGTTAATATGGTAAAAAGGGAAAATCCAAATTTTGGGGAACCCTTTATTTGGAATTTGATATGGATGATTTTGATTGGTTATGCGTGATGGTTATTGACTTAGTTTGGGGGTTTAAGTGATTTGAAAAATTAAATTTATGAATGTTGATGTCAGATTGACGAGGAGCAGCGAATCTCTGTTGAGTTGCACAAGGGTTCATCGGACATATACAGGTGGGTGGAATTCTCTTGCTCACTAGTATTATGTGGACTTAAAGTTCAAAGCATGATGTTTGTGTAGCTTTGAATGTTAGATGCATGCTAGGATATGTGTGATTCTTGAACACTTTGATTGACAATTAAGTATAATTTCTGGTTATATACGTTCAGTATTTGATTGAATATGGAGCATAATGTCTGGCTAACTCTATTTCTTGCTACATGATTTAGATACTTTACATGAGGATATGGTATGGAATGAAATCTATTGAAACTAAAGAAGATTAAATTAAGACTTATAATTCCACGTACCCGGGCGACGGTGGCATCTGTCGATGACTCATGGACGTGGCCATATTTGCCACATGACATCTTCTGGATCCCATCATCAGTGTTCTTAATGGAGCGACTTGAGATGGCTAAGGGTTCCTCGGACGAATGAACAATGGTCGTATACCATTACACCTATTCTTGGATGTGTGTCAAGGTCATGAACAGTAGTGTGGTTCGAGGCGTTGCCAATTAAGATCGATTTTTGGACACTGAGGAACACTGAGAATATAACTGTTTCGGTCTTAGAGTGCAACAAAACAAATGAATGTTTGAAATGATTAATGTAATGAAAGTGTGTGCATGTTTTGGATTTTGGTTTATATAATGCTAGTAATGTGTAGGGATGATCCACTAGGCTTTCGAGCTTACCCCACTTGCTTTTACAGGTACTCACAGAGGTGGAGTACACTGATAGACTGAAGAATATAGAGTGGCCTCACTGGGAGGTTACCATTTGACTTTGAGTCTCTTTTGACTTTGAAACTGTCTAAATGGAAATTTTATTGTGTGAAGAAAACTTGGGCATGTTGCCCATTTTATTGTATATTTGTGGTATAAATTTTGAAACACTGTATTTGTTTCGAACTGTGAATTTTTGATAAGCTTTTGAAGAAATGTTTAAGCTACAAAAGAAGTATATATTTTTCTTGGTATATCTGAACTATACAACACTGGCTGTGTATTTTGATATTTGATTCCGCTACAATATCTTGATTTATTGTGAATAATTTATGTGAAAAATCTAGTGATGTATTTTGATATAAATCACTGCTAGTTGAATAGTTGTATGAGTTGGCGTCCGAGGATTGATGTGATTTATCTCGCATGTACAATATAGTAGTTGAAGGGGAGCGCGAGTCTCAGCACTGGGTCCTGACGTGATGTGTGGAGGTGGATGGCTCCTAGACTAGGGCCGAGGCATCACAGGGTTGTATCAGAGCTCAGTTAGTAGCTCGCTGGGAAAAAAGTGTAGTCTGACGTAGTAGTTTAGACTAGTTTTTCACTAAAATAGTCACCGGATTGGATTTTCACTAGAAACGAATTTTTACTGGATTTGAGTTTTTGAAAAGTGAAATGAGTAGAGGTCATCAACTAATAACTAGATGACTAGGTGGTTAGATGTCTAGAAATGACTTGGGTGATACTAATGTGTTTGAGTTACCAGTCGCAGTGGACAAAAGTACGAGTAGTAGCCCTGTAGGTGGAAGCTTTGCTCCCTATTAGTGTTGCGCTACTTAGAAAATTGTTCGAGACTTGGGACCGATGGTATCACATTAAAAAGGAAATTTACTAAGTATTGAATCCTTAGGTCTAGGTAAAGCTAAGACCGAGTGTGCTAGAAGGCACAATGGATCATTAATTAAAAACTTTTAGGAGATAAGTTAGAAACTTATAACATGAAAATGCACAGTTGATTGGTTATAAAACGACTTAGGAGAATCCTGCATCACAAATCTCTTTGTAATACTATGGTGAGAAATCTCAGTGTGGTATGCTTAGAGATGATGAGGTATAAAGGAAACCTGAACTCAGAGACTAACAACCAGGTATGGTGAGTGGTCGGTTCCTTTGGCAGAACTTGTACGCACTATATTCTACTAGATATGGGATGGTCGCATACGGTGGGTGTTGGGTCAGCCTTAGGGAGCAAAATACTTGCGAAATTGTAGTGGGCGATTAATGGACACTTTGGAAGAACTTGCATGCACTGTATTCTACTAGGTAATGGACGGTCGCGTACAGTGGGTCTTGCATCATCCTTAAAAACTAGGATTTGACAGAATTATGTTAGTCATAATGGAACTTTTGGTTCCATTATGCCAGCTTGCATTATTTGTTTGTTTGTTGGGTGGTTACTTGTAATATATGTGGTATATTATTTTGAGTATTTTACTCGAATTCCTGTACCCTGAAATAAACAAATTGTTGTTGATTTAGAAGCATATATCTTTATGCCATTAAGATAAATCAAGAACTTAGAGATTTGAATTTAGAGTTATAGTAGCACAATGACGTAGGGGGTATAGGCGGGTTTAAAGAATGGTTGGTTGTTGTCACAAGTCATAGTATCCAAAATTTTGGGAAAAGGAATTAAACCCTGAATTGAAATGGAAATGTAATTTCATCTGTTTAATTATCAAAATTTTTGCTTCAATATTGATGAATTATTAGATACTGAAATAAATTTAATGCCTAGAGGACTTGGTAGATCCAACAGAGGTAGAGGCCGAGATGAGGCTAATATAGAACCGAGGCCTAGTGATGAGGGTACGTCTATGGCAGCAGCACCAGCTGTGATTGCTTTGACACCAGAGGCTGTTACCAAGATGATGTAGAGGGCGATGGAACAAGCTATTTGGACCCCACAGCCATTAACATCTACACAGCTGCCAGCACCAATATAACAACAGGTGCAGCCACAATTATTGACAAAGCCACTCGTACAGGCTCAGCCTTAGGCACATCAGGGGCCTACATCCATGGAGGCAGTGTCATAGAGTAAGTTAGTAGGTTTGGATAAAGAGCAAAAGAATCTTCTAGTAGATCCAGAAGCTGCGTCCCAGTACATATTAGGGAATTGGTGAGTACATAATAGCCAACAAATGGTTCTTTGAGATGAATAAACACTTGGATGCTATGGAGCATTTGGGCCCAGGAGAATGGCACTTGATGTGCATCAGTTGGTAGGACCAGCCTACCATTGATGGAAGATGAATGTGAGTGATCCCACCATTGATTAGTTAGCCATTTCATGGGAGGACATTCGATTTTATAATAAGTTCTTCTCCACGACGAAACAAAGGCAGCTCTAGTCAGAGTTGGTCAGATTGACGCAGAGGGGTATGACTGTTATAGAGTACGAGCAGAGATTCACAAAGTTATGTAGATTTGCTCCTACTTTATTTGCAGATGAGCAGTCCAAGGTGGATCATTTTGTTGAGGTACTGAGGATTGAGATCTAGAAGATTGTGGCATCGTCTAAGCTAACGACCCTATTAGATGTAGTAGAGAGAGCGTAGATGGTTGAAAGGGACCTAAAGGTTGAGCAGGCACTGAGGGGTAGGAAGAGGATGTGATCAGAGCAGTCTGCAAGACTTTCACAAGTCACCACCACGGGCTCAGAGACAGGCACAGACCCAGGGTAGACAGCAGAGACAGCCACCTCGTCCCAACTAGCATGTAGATCCACAGAGAGAAAAGGCAAGGAAGAAGGGGTTGTGCTTTATATGCTATTAGGAGGGACATGTTGCTAAACATTGCCCTATCATAGTAGGAACTCCTGCACCAAAGCCATGACCACAAACGCAATCTCAGACAGGTCAACCACCGCAGCAAGGTCAGGCTCGCCTGTACGCCACTGACACCCACACAGATCCCACCTCAGCAGAAGGTACGTTTTAGTTGTTTGTTGTTGCTGTGCAGTTATTATTTGATTATGGTGCGACAAGATCTTTTGTTTCTGAGGATACAGTGAACAAACTTCAGTTAGTTAAAAGCCCTTTCGCTGTATCACTGGAGCTAGCTACGTAGATAGAAACTACTATGAGTTCTATGAAACTATGTCGATGTGAACTCACTTTTGGAGATAAGCTGATTTCAGTGGATCTATGTGTGCTCCACTTTGGAGGGTATGATGTGATTTTGGGGATGGAGTAGTTGACCGAATATCAAGCTTAAATTGATTGCCAGAGACAAAGAGTTACCTTCAGGTTGCCATCTGGTGAGTTGATTAAGATTGAGGGGAATATAAGGAAAATATTGAAAAATCGAGATTAGTTTTCTTGTATGCTATTAAGTAGAAAGAGGACTTTAGGCAGCTTATGGATGAGATGTAGAGGGAACTAGGGACATTCAGAGGATCCTTGTGGTATGTGATTATGTTGATGTGTTCCTTGATAATCTGCTTGGACTTCCACCACATAAGCGGATAGAGTTTAAAATTGAGCTGCATCTAGGTACTAATCCTATATCTATTCCACCATACACAATGGCACCAGTGGAGTTGTTGGAGCTGAAAAGACAATTAGATAAGCTTCCGGCGAAGGGTTTTATTAGACAGAGTGAGTTGTTGTGGGTAGCTCCAGTCTTGTTTGTTAGAAAGAATGATGGATCCATGAGGTTGTGCATCAACTACTGGAAGCTAAATCAAGTTACCATTAAGAATAAGTATCCATTGCCTAGGATCAATGACCTCTTCAACCAATTGAGAGGAGCACAGTATTTTTCTAAGATCGATCTGAGATCAGGGTATCATTAGTTGATGATCTGGCAGTCTAATATACAGAAAACAACCTTTAGAATGCGGTATGGTCACTATAACTTTATAGTGATGCCATTTGGGTTGACCAATGCACCAGCTGCGTTCATCGATCTAATGAATAGAGTCTTCAGCGAGTTTTTGGATTAGTTTGTCGTTGTCTTTGTTGATTACGTTCTGATATATTCTCAAATAGAGGCTGAGCACGAACAACACTTGCATACAATTTTGAAGATTCTTAGAAAAAACCAGTTATATGCCAAGTTTAGCAACTACAAGTTTTGGATGAAGAAGGTCAATGTTCTTGGCCACGTCGTCTCAGCAAAGGGGATAGCAGTGGACTTAGAGAAAGAACAAGCAGTGTCCGACTGGCAGCAGCCCACTACAGTTACAGAGATCAAAAGTTTCCTTAGGTTAGCTGGATACTACTACAGATTTATAAAGATTTCTCTAAGTAAGTAGGTCTTATGACAAAGTTGACCAGAAAAGGGGAAAAGTTTATTTGGAATGACAAGTGTGAGTAATCATTTCAAGAGTTAAAGAAAAGATTAACTACGACACCTATTTTGATCATACCCACTCATGGTGTGAAATACACCCTATGCACAGACGCATCACTAAGTGGTTTGGGTGCAGTGCTAATGCAGGAAGGACAGGTAGTGGTTTATGTTTCACAGCAGTTGAAGCCACATGAGCAGAATTACCCCACGCATGATCTAGAACTTGCAGCGATCGTGTTTGCATTAAAGATCTGGAAGAAATATCTTTATGGTGAGAACTTCGACTTATATTCAGACCATAAGAGCCTCCAATATATCTATACTCAGAACGAATTGAATCTACATCAAAGGAGATGGCTAGAGTTCCTGAATGACTATGACTTTCAGCTGCACTATCATCTATGTAAGGTAAATGTTGTTATTGATGCACTTAGCAGAAAGGCTAGCAAGAAGGATGAAGAAGTGGGACAAATGTTTCAGCTGATCAGTCAGTATGATATCGGTGTAGACATTGATGAGTAGCAAACATGTCTCTATACCATGACTTGCCAGCCAAACATTCAATGCCAGATCAGAGATGAGCAGAGAATTGATAAATGGATTTTAGAGCTGATTAAGGGTGTCAAACAGAGCAAGCATACAGATTTTAGACTTGATACGGCTGGTGCACTGAGGTTGGGGGATAGAATCTGCATATCTCATTCTAGACAGGCGAAAAGAACCCTACTGGATGAGGCATATCAAACCAGATACACTATGCATCCAGGTGGGGATAATATGTACCAAAACCTGAAGAAGACCTTTTGGTGGAGAGGAATGAAGAGAGACATAGTCAAGTATGTCTCGCGATGTCTAACTTGTCAACAAGTAAAGGCCGAGCACATGAAGCCATTTGGACTATTGCAACCACTTCGAATTTTAGAATGGAAGTGGGATAGTGTTGCAATGGACTTCGTCAGTGGCTTGCCGAGAAATCAAAGAAGGGAAGACACTGTATGGGTCATCTTGGATCGATTGACGAAGGTAGTACATTTTCTACCAATTCGCTCTATTGATACAATGAGTAAGCTGGGTGAGCTTTATGTGAGAAAGATTGTGCAACTACATGGTGGTCCCAAAATGATATTGTCAGATAGAGATTCCAGATTTACATCTCAATTCTGGCAAAGCTTAAAGAAGGAATTGGGCACTAGACTCACCATGAGTACAACATTTCACCCATAGAAAAATGGGTAGTCAGAGAGGGTCATTCAAATACTTGAAGATATGCTTAGAGCATATGTCATGGATTTCAGAGGTAATTGAAGCAAGCATCTACATTTAGCTAAGTTTTCCTATAATAACAGTTATTAGGCAAGCATCAGGATGACTCCATATGAGGCATTCTATGCAGACCCTGTAGATCACCATCTTGTTGGGCAGATTTTGAAGACCAGGTACTCACTAGGCCCGAGTTGATTGAGGAAATGAACCTACATGTTAAGCAAATCTAGAAGAGGCTAGCTATAACACAGAACAGACAAAAGAGTTATGCTGACAGGAGAAAGAAACCCCTAGAGTTCCAACCAGGTGATCGAACGTTCCTAAAGATCAGCCCACAGAAGGGGATTAAACGGTTTGGAGTGAAGGGGAAGCTAGCACCTAGATTCATCGGTCCATTTGAGATTCTTAGACGGGTTGGTGCATGCGCATATGAGTTAGATTTGCCAAATAGAATGTCTTCAGTACATAATGTGTTCCATTTGTCAATGCTCCAGAAGTACGAGCCAAACCCTTCACATGTTATACACTGGGAGGATGTCGTACTTCGAGATGATGCTACTTACAAAGAGCCAACTATCAGTATACTTGATCATAAGGTGCAGAGTTTCATAACCAAGGGCATACCCCTAGTCAAGGTCCTGTGAAGGCATCATAACTTGGAGGAAGCAACCTGGGAGCTAGAGAGTGAGATGCAGAGAAAGTACCCAGATTTCTTCACTAGGAGCACCTGACTGGACATATTATGCAGGTATTCTTTATGTAAATTTCGAGGACGAAATTTCTTTTAAAGGGGTTAGAGTGTAATACCCCAAATTTTTCAAATGCGTACACATTGAAAATGAATTTTACAAAAATTATGAGATAAATGTAAAAATGTTTGAAAACATGTTTTAAATGTTTATTATATGGTATTTTATGAAAATAAAATAAATTGGAATGTCGGATAGTTGAAAAAACTCAGAAAAACGTTGAAAAAAATATCACGCTGACGACCATAGTCATTGAATGACCGACCGCGGTCATCTGAGGAAAATCACAAAAAAGGGGGGTCACATGAGTGATCGCAATCACTGAAGGGGCCGACCATGTTCATTACACGATATTTAAAAAACTTCAAGCCCTAATTTTGTCATTTCACTCACGGATTTCTCCAAATCATTTCAGAGCTTCAGAGAGATGATCTAGAGCTAATCCAAGGAGGATCTAAAGTTTTGAGGTAGGAATCTTAACATCTCAATCATTTTACATTAAGATATGTGTATTAATTTAGATAAATTGTATAGATTTAGTACCAAAACTAGAATTTGAAAGTTCTTGATGCATAAAGCGATCCTGAACCAAATAAGCTCAGATCTTCCTTTCAAACTAAGAGTTTATCAATTTAGAACTAAATTCTGGAAGTTTTAACTGTTCATTTACAATTTTGGATGGATCTAGCAGAATTTCACCTAGTTGGAGGGTTTCTCGATGTGAAATTCTTTGGATAGGTAATAAAACTCGGTCCACTCAACCTTTCAAGTAGTAGTCAGTTTTAAATATGTTCTATTCTTAATTTGGAAGAAAATGAATATAGTTTTGCGTGTTGATATGGTAAAAAGGGAAATTTTGAATTTTGGGGAACCCTTTATTTAGAATTTGATATGGATGATTTTGATTCGATATGCATGAAGGTTATTGTAACATCTCGAAAAATTCATTTTTTATTTTTACTTAGAAAATTATACAGAATTGACGAATGAGAATTTTGGCAAGTCCTAGTTATCCAAATGAGGGATAAAAATCAATTTAAGGGATTTTTGGAAGAAAAAAAATATGATTATAATGCATAAAATGGGATATCATAGCCAAAAATATAAGCATTTGTGCAATTTTTGATGAAAACAAGATTAGAAAGTCAATTGGGATCGAGATTTGGAAAAAAATTTGAAAAGAAAGCAAGAAATTCGATTGAAAAATAAAAAACAAACTCAAAATGTTGTGAACCGTAGATCTGGAATCTGATCTCATCATCCTACGGCCAAGATCAGATCTGCACGTACACACGAGAGCACATAATTAGAAAGATCGAATGGCCAGAGATCCACGTGCATAACTCAAGGAAGATCGTGCGGTCTAGATGGAATTCGTTGATCGCGAAATCAGATGCGCACACTGTGATCAAGGATCATCAACGATTAAGATCAAAGCTGCGTAGTCAATCGTGAAACCGTGCTGCACTCGAGGATCATCCAACGATCTAGATCGAAGTCATTTTGGCTGATCATGAACGTTGATGCACTCGAGGATTATCAAACGGTCCTGAACAAAGCCGTTTTGATTAAGATCACAATCGTTGATGCGCTCGAGGAAATCCAACGGCTACGATAAAAAATCTGAATTTTGTTGATTTATCCGAGATTAATCCAATGGTTATGATCAGATCCGAACGTGTGTCTCGAGAAAAATCCGAGGAACCATATTAAATCCGAAAAATAAATTACGAAAAATACGAAATTATATCCAAAAAAATCGAAAAAATAGTTTCTAAATTTCGAAAAATATATCTAAAATCCAGAAAAAATTTGAAAAATACTCTTTTTGCTCCAAAAATTAGAAGCTACGAGATTTGGTAGAATTAGGGTTTTTTATTCATAGAAGGACACAAAAATTTATATTTTCTTCCCTTAAAAAATCTATATAAATCCCCCAGGCTCATAATTTCATTCATTTCAAAGAATAAGAGTTGAATGCTTCTCTTGTTTTCTCAAAGTCTTCTTCTTGACACCTTTTCCCATCTTTCCTTCTTGTGTGTGTGAGAAGTTCTTCCCTCGAATTTGGAGAATTAAGTTGGGCGATATTCATTGGCACTAGTACGCAAGATGAGAAATTGCTGCCAAAATTTTGGAAGAAAAGCATCACAAGGTGGAAATGATTTCTAGAACACCCTTCTGTTCTTATTTGAATTCATGGCATGCTCATTGTTGTGTGTTTTTTACTGAATTCAAAGATTTTCAACTTCAGTTCTTAAATTTAACATGTTTATTTCAGTATTTCAGTTTTGATTCATGTTTGAGAAATCATATCATCCATGCCATGTTAGTATCATGCTTAGGCTTTTAAATTAAAGTATGATGCATGTTTTAT
>JAJIYU010018226.1:0-11291 GCA_030144865.1 Tinospora cordifolia
ATTTCCTCTAACTATTTTGCATCATTTGTAATTGAAAAAAATACATTTTTGTACAAAAACAATGTAAAAAATTATAAAAATAAAAATAAAAATATTATATATATATATATAGGAGAAACTTAATGACAAAACAACCATAGTCTTTGTGTGTTAAATTAACCTCTAATAGTATAATAATATTTGGTATACAGTTAATGTATTATATTGTAATATCTACAATTTTAGTGTTGTAATACCCGAAATTTAAGTTTTAAAAAAAATTTACTGTTCAAATATACGGTTACTGTTCACAAATACGATCACTATTTTGTTAGCAGACAAAATAAGGTTCGGTGGTTACTTTAGCTACAGTAACAAACTATTTGTAACTATGCGATTTCGTCTTTTTTGCCAGAAAATTCTATATAAACCCCCCCTCATTCTAAAAATTCATTCCAACAAAAAAGAAAGAATTTATTTGCTTACTCTCTTCTCTTATCTTGTTCTTCAACTGTTTTAGACAACAGATATAGTAGTAGGAAGGGGAAAACTCCACTTTCTACATAGCAATAGTGAAGATCTACTGTTGAGTACTTCTTTTGAAGCTATTGGAGGGTCTTTCTGATCAAAGCAGATCCTGAAGACTATTGGTCAAAGACTCGAAACAAGTTGAGATAATACTGCAAGGATTCAGAGAAATACTACTGAGGTGGAAGTGATTACTCTACTCTTTAATATTATTTGAATTTTAATACTGAATATGTGATGTTTGCATTGTTTGAATGCCTAGAAATATGCAAGGTTATTGACTAAATGATTTGTAAAAGATCTTCCTTTATTTTTAATTTATATTATTTATGACCGAGAGAATATGCTCCATAGTTGCGTCTTGTATGATCTTCTACATAAAAAATCGACAGTCATTGTTTTCATTTTTGAAAATATTGATTTATGATGTCATGCTGATGGAATGTTTAATTATTAATGAAATATTTATTTTATTATGCTTTGTTCACAAAAATAAGATTAAATAAAGATTTCAACCACGTACTGGCGCGGGGACAAATGTCCTTCGTGTGTGTTCCATGTAGAATTAGAACTGGTTGTTAGAATTGACACTTGAATGAACTGGGTTTCAGAAATGATCCTAGAGGAGGGTTTGAGTTTCAGAATTGATCTCTCTCCCCAGATCTGAAACACAGAGGTTAACCCATTTCGGTCTAATTGACAACTGTAGATAAATAATGTTTGAAACGCCTAATGGATGACAAGTGTTTGCATGTTCAGTGTTTGGTTTAAATAATGCTATGGATGTACTGTGTATGATCTACTGAGCTCTTGAGCTCACCCAATCATTTTTTTTCAGGTAACTATTGAAGACATCGCCATTATAAATTAATAACAGTGTGCCTCACAATATGAAGATAGTAGAAAATGAATTGTATTGTGGGCTTGTGACCCACTATATTTGATCATGTCAGATGTCGATAGTATTTGTATTATCAAACGATGGCTATGACGCCCACATAATTATTCATAACTCTGATCACGAATCAATGTTTTTAGTTATTTTGAAATACTGAGATTATTGCATTTTTGTTGTATTTATACTTTATACCTTGAGATATGATCTGATGAAACTAACATATGTGATAAATGATGAAAAGAAAAAATAATATCCCCATTTCTTAGATAGAAAGCAGGATGGACTGCACTTAAAAGAATTGAAGTCTCAAGCTACGAGACAACCACGTCGCGTATGATGTATGTGAGAAAGATCGGGAGCAGGGGTGCTACATATATTGTAATATTAAATATCAAGATCAATTAAAATAGATCGTATATCAATATTTGATATACAAATTGTATAATATTGATATACAATTAGTATATTAATACTGTAATACCAAATATCAAGATCAGTTAAATTAAATAGTATGCTAATATTTAGTATACAAAGTGTATTATTAATATATAGTTAAGATATTACTACCATGATATCAAACATTAGAGAGCGGCGTTTACAAAAAATAGAAGCAATCCCATTAGTACACCTATTGATTGCATCTCTCCATAACCATTGCATTGCCTTCACATTCTATTTTACATCACGTTGTCGTCATTGTCCCGCTACTCGTGCTCACTTCCACCTTGCCATTGCGTCCCAGCCCCTACCACCGTTGTTGCTCCATCACCATTGCTGCTCACACTTGCTACCTCTGTTGTTGTCCACTGCCTTTTGTTGATACTGCTTACGCTCATTGCCAATCTGCTCCTCTATGCTTCCTTTTGTTTACTGCTACTACCCGCTTTCTTTCTTTCTAAGGTCGTCTAGATTTTCTTCTTTTGTCTCTATCTCTCGTTCACGTGCCTTGCAAAGAAGAAGAACAACAATGTTTTGTGAAGAAGAAGAATAACATTCCATAATTTTTTTAAAATATTTGTTCAAATATAATATTTAGGAAAGTTTTAAAATTTTAACAAATATTGTTAAAAATATTTTTTAAAAACTGTTATTTTGTGCAATATCCTCTTTGTAATGTTGTATTATATTTGAAGGGTTGATATGTAAAATGGTGCACGGGATGTCATGCGACGCACGTGGAAGCCCAACTGTGACACTATTATTAGAAGGCGAAGCAGAAAGTCTAAGACCAACCATGCAAACGATTAGATGATCCACAATCTCTCGCTCTCTCCTTCCTCATTGGCTCCAATGGAAGGAGCTCTGTTCCCAAACAGGCCAGCTTTTCCCGCTTCAGCACCAAAATCCTCACCACAGTCACAGCCAACAACCCCTCTCTTGAAGTTCAATCAAGCAACTCTTCCTCTTCCTCATCCATCTCCTCCGTCAGCTTCTTCTCTCCCACTCGACTCTGTCCTTCAACACCTCCTCCATCTCTCTTCACCTTCTTCTGCAAACACTCCGAAAGCTCAAAGCACTAAAACAACGACTGCCCATTTCCCTTCTCTGCGCGTTTCTTCTAATTCCAAGCACCCAAATGAACCCTACGTCAAGAAGCCCACTTCAGCCGCTCCACTCATTCAGCCTGATAGCGAGTCAATTGGTCAAGTGGGTGACTCCATTGAGTTCCTGTCTGAAAAGGGTAAGTTCCTGCTTAATTCCATTGTCAACCATCCAGTATCGAATTTGAATGAGTATTTTGATCGTGCGAAGTCCGAGTTGCTTGAGGTCGACCTTGTTAGTATGTTGAAGGGATTGGAGATTTCGGGTAATTGGGAGAAATCGGTTATGTTGTTTGAATGGGCGGCTTCGAACATATCATCATCAGCAGTTGATTATGATGATGACGGTGATGGTAATGGTGGTAGAAGTGGGAAATTGGATAATCAGGTAATTGAAGTGATGGCTCGGATTTTAGGGAAAGAATCTCAGCATTCAATTGCATCGAAGGTGTTTGATAAAATAGGTGTTGAGGATTATGCATTGGATGTTCGAGCTTATACTACCATACTTCATGCTTATGCAAGAACGGGTAAGTACGCCAGGGCGATTTTGCTGTTTGAGCAGATTAAGGAGAAGGGATTGTCTCCGACATTGGTTACTTATAATGTAATGCTTGATGTTTATGGAAAAATGGGTCGGTCCTGGGCTAAGATTTTAGGTCTTTTGGATGAGATGAGGATCAAAGGACTTGAATTTGATGAGTTCACTTGCAGCACTGTTATATCTGCTTGTGGAAGAGAAGGAATGCTAGAAGAAGCATATCAGTTCTTTCAAGATTTGAAATCTAAGGGTTATGTTCCTGGAACTGTTGCTTACAATGCTTTAATCCACGTGTTTGGAAAGGCCGGTAATTACTCTGAGGTTTTGTCCATTTTTAAGGAAATGGACGAAAACAACTGCCCACCTGACTCTGTAACCTACAATGAGCTCGTGGCAGCTTGTGTGAGGGCTGGATTCTATGAAGAAGGTGCTAGAGTCATAGGTACAATGACTAGTAGAGGAATCATGCCGAATGCTGTGACTTACACTACAGTGATAAATGCATATGGGAAAGCTGGGAAGGAGGATGAAGCATTGATATTGTTTGATGAGATGAAGAAATTGGGTTGTGTTCCCAATGTTTGCACTTACAATGCTATACTTGGAATGCTTGGGAAGAAATTGAGATCGAAAGAAATGGTGGATATTCTCTGCGACATGAAGTCAAATGGGTGTTTCCCAAATCGGGTGACCTGGAACACAATGCTTGCTGTTTGTGGCAATGAGGGCATGCAAGAGTATGTGAACCGGGTGTTTAGAGAGATGAAGAATTGTGGCTTCGAACCAGATAGAGATACATTTAATACTCTGATCAGTGCATATGGTCGATGTGGTTCTAGGATCAATGTAATTAAGATGTATAGTGAGATGATCAGAGTAGGGTTTAGTCCGTCAGTTACAACTTATAATGCACTGCTAAATGCATTGGCAAGAAGGGGTGACTGGAGAGCTGCAGAGTCTGTTATTAAAGACATGAAGAAGAAGGGGTTCAGGCCTAATGAAACATCATTCTCTTTGATGCTGCACGGCTACGCAAAAGGAGGGAATGTTCAAGGAATAGAGAATATTGAAGAAGAAATACACCAAGGCCAAATCTTCCCAAGTTGGTTACTCTTGCGAAGTCTTGTACTTGCTAACTTCAAATGTAGGTCATTGCCCGGTATGGAAAGAAGCTTCAATGCATTGCTAACAAAGGGATACAAACCCGATTTAGTTCTCTTCAACTCCATGGTTTCAATCTATGCCAAAAACAAGATGTATGAGCGTGCACATGAAATACTGCAGTTGATTCGAGAAGCTGGGTTGAAACCGGATCTCGTTACTTACAATGGCTTGATAGATATGTATGCCACGGGCGGAGATTGCTGGAAAGCTGAAGAGATTTTGAAGGGACTTGAGAACAGTGGAGGAAAACCTGATCTCGTGTCCTACAATACTGTGATCAAAGGGTTTTGCAGGCAAGGTCTCATGCAAGAAGCTCTAAGAACTATGACCGGAATGACTTCTGCAGGAATCAGGCCTTGTATTTTTACTTACAACACTTTCATAGCAGGATATGCTGGGAAAGGGATGCTCGTGGAAGTGGATGATGTGATAAGGTATATGCTCCAGCACGAATGCAAACCAAATGAGCTTACCTTCAAGATTGTTGTAGATGGCTATTGTAAAGCAAACAGATATGAAGAGGCCATGGATTTTGTATCTAGAATTAAGGACTTAGACCCATCGTTTCCTGATCAATCTGTGAGCAGATTGGTGATTCGAATCCAAGAGAATGTAGAATTATAGAATGGACTTGGATAGAATGAATTGAATGTGTACAAGTTTACTGTATTCCATCGTCTTCGATGACCTCTAATTGCAACTGAAGCAGGTAAAGATCTGGAGGTTTTAGTTACAGGATGATTGTTCCCGTGTATCATTTTTCAATGCTGTTTATTTGCGTTGCTTCAATCCGGTCATGGATTTTGCTAGCTGGCCGATCAATGAGCCATGGGAGGATTTGTTAATCAATTTTGCCTTCTCTAGTGCAATCTGGGGTGAGCTTCAAAGTTATCTCCTATCTCATCTGTGCTGAAAAGCAGCCATTCTTGTAAGCATAATTGTTTTACTGAACTTCAGTTCAGTTACTGTATTCAATATTGTTAATTTAAACACTGAAACTGATCTCCCTGCTAAGTGCTGGATTGATTCTTAGAAAAACCCTATAAATTGGGAGTGAACAGTCTGCGATTGTCGCCTTTTGCTCGTTACATGATGTTATTACTATTATTGTAGCTTTACTCAATTATGAATCGAGTAAAGGTTGTGTAAATATTATTTATGTTTAATAATATATGCATCTTTTTTTCTTTTTATTTTTTTATTTTTTGGGCAAAGAGACCAACAGATGTCCTTAGGGGAAAAGAAATATCTTCTTCTTAGAGGGGAAAAAAAAAGTTAATTTTTGCAAATAATAAATATACCGGAAAATTCTTCAGAAACCTTTGAAAGTTTGAATCTCTCTGCTTATAAATAACTAAAAGTCTTTCTCTCCTTTAAATGAAAAAAAAAAAAAATTGAAACAAAATCATTGACTCGGCTCTTTTTTTTTTTCTTTTTTCTTTTTTAAAGAAAATTTCTAATACCAATATTATCTAACTGTATGTTTGGCACTAAGTATAAATTATTTTGATATTTCACAAAAGATTATAAATTGAAATTTTTAGCTAATAAAAGTTAGCCAGGCAGGCTAAGGAACTCCAAAGGCGTCATTTTTCCGTTCCGCGTGAGATAACCGGGCGGCGACCACAGAGTACTCCGAAGCATCGGACGCTACCGTTAAAAAAAAGGATCAAAATCGAAAAGCAGAAAGCCTCAATCTCTCTTCTTCATAAATTTGATTTGTTTCGATCTCCGCTTATTCTCATTAGCCTTGCCAGTAACCCATCCAATACTCAATGGCACCTCCTCCGCCTCCTTCGCCAGTCTCTCAACAGAACGCCCAATTCACCCAACAATTCCTCTCCAACGTCCTATCCCAACGAGGCCCTTCCGCTCTTCCTTACTCCGAAGACGTAAAATGGCTAATACGCCAACACCTCCTCGCCCTTATCGAAGCTTTCCCTAGTCTCCAACCTAAAACCGCAACCTTCACTCACAACGATGGCCGAACTGTAAATCTCCTCCAAGCCTCGGGCACCGTCCCCATGTTCTACCAGAACGTCACTTACAACATTCCTGTTGTCATATGGCTCATGGAAACCTACCCTCGCCACCCTCCTTGCGTCTTCGTCGATCCCACTCGCGACATGATCATCAAACGCCCGCACCCTCACGTTAACCCTTCCGGACTCGTCTCAATCCCTTATCTCCACAATTGGATCTATCCCAGTTCCAATCTTCTCGATCTCGCGCGAAATCTGAGCCATCTGTTCGGACGCGATCCCCCTCTTTACACTCGTCAATCCGCGTCCTCTCGTCCAAACCCTAACCCTAATTCCACTTCTTCGAACACAAACAGCCCCCCGCCGTCGTCGTCGTCGTCTTCGTCTGCGTCGAGTGCCGGTGCTGGAATTGCAGCGCGAACTTCCATTCCGCCGCGAGGGTATTTGTCTTCTCCGTACGGAAATCGGCCGCCGCCGCAGCAGCTGCAGCGGCAGTCGACGGACGATCCTAACGAAGTTTACAAGAAGAATGCGATTAATAAGCTTTTGGAGAGTTTACATGGAGATATTGTGGGGTTGAGGAAGAATAGAGAGGCGGAGATGGAAGGGATGTTTAATGCACAGGCGGTGTTGAGGCAGAGGGAGGAGCAGTTGGTGAAAGGGTTGAGGGAGATGCAGGATGAGAAGGAGGGATTGGAGCAGCAATTGCAGATGGTTTTGATGAATGCTGATGTTTTGGAGGCGTGGTTGAGGGAGAATGAAGGGAAGAAGATGAGTGGTAATAATAATGGCATGAATGCCGTGCCTATTGATGAGGTTTTTGAACCTTGTGATGCGCTTTCAAAGCAGATGTTGGAATGCACTGCATCCGATTTGGCTATTGAGGATGTGATTTATTCATTGGATAAGGCAGTTCAGGAAGGTTCAATTCCTTTTGATCAGTATTTGAAGAATGTTAGGTTGCTGTCGCGTGAACAATTTTTCCATCGCGCTACCTCTGCAAAGGTTAGGGCTGCACAGATGCAAACTCAGGTTGCTACCATGGCGGCTAGGACAACAGCACAGTATGTCATGTGAAAAGAGTAGAATTTTTACATTTATATATAAATTGGCGGGTTATGGAAAGAAGTGCTTATTTGATAGAATGCATGTCAACTTAATATCAACCACCTTTTTCATGGAGATATTTCTTAATACTTACTGCTGCTGCTACTAGTACTAGTACTAGTACTACTGCTAGAAATTTCAACTTTACTTTTTTGGATTTTGTGTAATTCTCTTACTAAAGGTCAATTATTTGTGAACTTCTGTGGTTTCCGTGTTCTTTTAGATTTTTCTTTCTTGATTTTTATTGTAATAGAAAGATGAGAATGTTGAAGGTTTTATTGTCCTCCACCATAAATATTGTCATTCTTATTTGTTTTGTAAAGTTGTATATCTCAGTTTATGATTTCACGAGCCATAATTCTTTTTACTGGAAGTTTGTTGTTTGATTCAGGCATCTTTCTTAATTTTTAAATCTGTCTACATCTTACATCTATCTTGTTTAGTTTCTATTCCGTTCTATTTGCTGTTGTTTGAAAGTCACGATTCAGATATAAATACATGATAATTTTCTTCAGACAAATGTTTCCTGTTTATATGTTATGATTGGAATTGAGATGATGGTAATCTTTGTAGCATTGGTACTCATGTCTCCCCAGGTACCAAGGAATAAGTGTTATTAAAAGAATCTAGCAAGGAAGCAGGTACTGCATTAAGTATGAACAAGGGTCCTATAACCTCCATGGAGGACACATGTCCTGAGTGGTAACTCAAGCGGTTTTGTTTTTGCTAAATTGCCAGAGGCTTATTCTATTTTCAATCTAATCTTAGATATTAGGCCAGTCATACAGGATCCATTGCTGATGCTAGAGACAAAAGCCCCTCAGCGATGTTGGGAAGGATGTGATGATTTGGACTTGAACTTATAACCACCATCAGAGTTTGCTCTTGTCCTACCATTGTGCCAATGCCATGGTGAAGCATATATAAATATGTATGACAAAAGGTTCTACGAGGTGATTAGATGAAACCAAAAGAAGGGAGTTACCTATTTAGCAGGTTGAAAATCCTTGCTGAACATGATAATCATCATAACTGCATTGGTATTTAAAACATTCGAGCCCAAAAAAACAAAGATTTATGCTGCTTAGGTTGGTGCTTTGTCTCTCTCATTTTGCTTCTCAATATTTTTGGTGATAAATCTTTGGGAGATGATGGATTTTCTATGAGATTCTACCAAGAATTTTGGGAAATAGTGAAGCTAGACCTAATGAAAGTTATGGAGGAGTTTTTCATCAGTTGTGTTATAAACCAATCAGAGAACGAAACCTACATCACTTGCATCCCTAAAAAGGGTGCATTTTAGGAAGGTGGAGTATTTTAGACCAATCAGACTTATTACAAGTCTTTATAAGATTGTGTTAAAAATTTTGGCAACTTGTTTGAGAGTTGTGTAAGGAAGAGAAATTACAGATGCTATCCTAATTGCTAACAAGGTAATTGAGGATTATAGGGGGAGGCCAAAGGAGGATTTGGTACTGGTTCTCGAAACTGACTTTGAGTAGGTTTATAATATAGTTTGTTGGGACTTCCTAAAGTATGTTTTGTGGAAAGAGGGATTTCGTGACAGATGGTGTAAATGAATTATGGGATGCTATCTATGGTTTCCTACTTTATTTTCATCAATGAATGCCCTTGGGGCAAGATTGAGGCTTTTAGGGAATTGAGGCAAGGTGACCCTATCTAGGTTTTCCTATTTATTTTGATGGCAGACATGATTGATGAGGCTATCTCGGTATAGGTTATTGATATTATTAAAACTGGACATAAAGGTTGGTTTGTTTCCCATCTTCAATACGTGGATGACTACTTATTTCTAGCCAATCATAATGGTGACGGTCTGGAGGCCACCTTTAAGATCATTTTTTTTTTGGGGGGGGGGGGCAGGTTTCTAGGTATCGGATTGCAGCTTAAATTGAAAATGCTTGTTGGCTAGAGTTTGTGCATCAGTGTAGGATGTTGAGATGCTGCTATGTATTATGGCTGTTTATTGGGTCATTGGTGTTTGCGATACCTTTGTATTTCTTTGAGGGTAAGATGTCAAGGAGATTAGATGGTTGAACAAGAAGTTTTCTATCAATAGGGCGTAGACGTACCTTTATCAAAAGTGTTTTGGATACCATTTCCACACAGTATCTCTAAAAATTTTCAAAATTATGTGGGTGGTTGCTTGGAGAATTGAAAACTTGATGAGAAAGTTCTTTTGTGTGTGTGTGTGCATATGTGTTTTTTTTTTCTTCTTCTTCTCTTTTTTTTTTTTTTTTTTTGGTTTGGATTTTTTTCTTTTTTCTTTTTCCCTTTTTTTGTGTTTGTAGTAATATGGGTTATTTGGAAGGAATGAAACAATTGTATTTTTAATGAGAAAGAGATGTAACAAGCTGGGGAATGGGATAGATCTTTTTTTTTTTTTTTCTTGCTTCTGTTTAAATTAGCTTTTGTAAATTGTCTAAGAGTTATACATTAGGAGATTGGTTGAGATGTTGACTTCTAGTACTTGAATACAATTATTGATGTGAGGCCAAGTCTTTTTGAGTCCTACACGTGTTATTCTTGTGCTTGTTTTTTATACAGATTTACTAAACAATTAATACATATTTTTGTCTCTTATCAAAAGAAATTTTTTTTCTTACCTCAAATCCTGCATGACCAATGGGGAGGCATCTTCACATTTTATTGTAGAACATCTTGTCATGTTGAGAGATGGCAGTAGTGCTTATATGATTGAAGGGTTGAGGGTGGTTGAGAAAAATCTTAGTTCATTCCTGTTACCAAATGGACATAGAAAACTCAATATGGATTATAGAAATAAGAAACAGCTCCTGTCAGTTGAGGTTAAGCAAAGTAAGACCATTATTTGGAAAGTAGGTAAATGCTTGAGATAAGTTGCAAAAAAGTTATGTGCATTGTCTCCATCTATTTATTTATTTATTCGTAATTTGCAGTTGGTAAAGCTTTAAAAGCGTGGTGTCCACATTTATCTTCTTCTCCTTTTTCTTAACCCAAATCATTGATCACATTTTCAACCAACTTTATATTGTCTGTTAAACTGTGATTAAATGCAAAGAGTATAATGTGCTTTTCTTTGTCATCTTTAAGCATTGCAATGCATATTCTCATTTTTTTTTTTTTTGTTCTTGCAATGAAATCATGTTATGAACTTCATGTTTCATTCAATAACTCAAGAATTAACATAGTCTTCTTCTAAGTAAATCCACTCAGCTACATGTAACAGTTATTGAGTAGATTCATCTCATATTTGATTTGGCAAGTTATACATTGGCTGTCAACTGAGGTCAACCTTCTTTTTTTAGGGCCTGGGGTTGGCTAAATATGAAGGTACATATATAAGTTTCATAGTCCATTTTGTGGACTTCATTTAGCGTTTAAGAAATTTTGTATTTCTTGATCAAAATATTTTACAATATGTTTCTTTAAAAGGTTATGCTCCTTACATCGATGAATGCCGTAGCAGAGAGCAATCTGAATCTCATTGAAATTGCTATTGAGTGTGGTTAGTGCACTAGGCTGTCGCCATTGCAAGGTTGAGAAAAAGT
>JAJIYU010018227.1:0-11303 GCA_030144865.1 Tinospora cordifolia
AGCTAGACATTAAAGAAAGATTCATCACATAAAGAAAAGAATAGAAGTAATCCATACTCAGATTTACAATGAAAAACTCCTTAAACTTCTTCACAAGACTCTGTTTCTTCAACCTCCTTCGTTTCTTTCCTAATTTGGTATCTCCTCTGTTGATCACACCTTTTTCCTTATATACCCGCACGCAATTAACCCTAAGAAAATACGAAATTTGCACAATTTAAGTGAGTGACTGCGGTCAATAATTCTGTGCAAAAACCCAAAAAGAACTGCTCAATCTTTAGACTGCGGTCTGCCTGTTTCTGTGCAAAATCTGTTCTGGTGACCGCGGTCACCAGAATGTTGAGTACTGGTGCTATTCTGGTGACCGCGGTCACCAGATTATGGACCGCGGTCACCAGATTATGGACTGCGGTCTCCAGTTCACAGTATTCTGATTTGGCTTGTCTTTTGCTACTGCGGTCTTCGGTTGATGGACTGCGGTCTTCTGGTGTTCTTGTCATGATTTTCCTTCTTGAAATACCTCCTTTTGCTCACTGCTTCAATCTAAAACCTGCAAAACACTCAACTTCTTTCCCAAACATCATTTCTTAGAAAAGCACAACAAAATTCATCAAAACAAGGTTTAAAAGCCATTAAACAATGCAAATCTATTATTACATGCAACCATGACTAATTTATGCAATTTTAACTTTTATTCTACTTTCTTGCTCCTAAAATGCAACCTTTAACCTATTCTAATATTAGTTTTCTACGCAACTAACACCTACGTTGCCTGAGGTTCATCTCTTTCTAAGTATAGATGTACTTCAAGCTCTTGTGATTTGAAAACAGATTGAATTTCTCAACATAAAGGTAGCGCCTCCAAATCTTTAGGGCAAATATGATGGCCGCTAGTTCTAGATTGTGAGTAGGATAATTCTTCTCACATTATATCTCTATTAACGCACATTATACATGAATTATTCTTTTGTTATACCTGCATTATTAAATCAAAATTAAAGTATATATATATATATATATATATATATGTATGTATGTATGTATGTATGTGTATGTATATGTATATGTATATGTATACATGCACGCAAATCACATCCTTGCTATTCAGCTTTCGATTCAGGTTATTTCCATTTTTGTGCACTAATATCTTTATCTTCTTCGATTCAGCTTTCGATTTAATTGCGATTTCTACTATTATAATGAAGAACGAGTGTTCATCCTCTACCAACAGGACGAACGTAAATGTTGAGAATCAAGTAAATGTCACTCTTCCGAATCTTGTATCCGTATTCATCTGAATGTGATAGTGAATGGTTGTGTGGTATGTTCAACTTTCTTTGAACTACGATAATAGAGTATAAAGGTGTTATACTATTATAATGTATATTCTGATATAAAGATGTATAATGATCTTATATTCATTGGAATGATTATACTGATATTATACACATTTTTATTTTGTTATTATACACTTTTTAACATGTTATTCTAGTACTATACACCTGCAGGAATATCAATATATTGTTAAACCTAAAGATACATACTCAGCCAGGGTTGGGTGCCTAACTAAGTTGAATGCACGCAACATGTTGATTTCCACTCTGATATATTACCAGCTGCTCAAGTTCTTGGAGACTTGTTTTGGCCACTTTCTTGATATGAAGCAGTTGTTTTGGCAACCTCAGATTGTTCATAACATATTTTTGAGAGAGGTTGTTCAAGAAGACGAGTCTATTCTGGTCTTCAAATTCAATAACATTATTGCAAAATTCTCCATAGTTGAATTTGCAATGATAATGGGTTTGAAATGCACCGGAAAAAACTAGAAACATTACAACTGGTTTTGAGGGTCAAATTTTGAAGGATAAATACTTTAAGGGAGAAGTGTATAGTTAACGCATTTACAAATAGGGTATGGGAGCATGGTGATGATGCTGTGAAGATTGTAGTTTTGTTCTTCATTAATTGTTTTTTGTTTCCTAATAAAATGGAAAAGTTGGTAAATGAAGTTGATTTTGAACTTGTACAAATTGGTGAATATATGGATTATCCTTGGGGCAAGGCTCTTTTTGACACGACAATAGAATCCGTGAAGGGTAATTTTGCAGCGAATGTAATCTGGCTGGAAGCTGGGAGGGGCAAATACCCGATCATGTACAAGCTTCTTAGGTTCCCAATCGCATTACAAGTTTTGTTTTATGAGTGTTTTGTTGATACTGATGGTTTGTTTGCCAATCGTTGTATCAATGGATTTTCTCGTATACTAAACTGGACTTGCTTTGGCACGCCCAATTTTAAGAGCATGGAGAAGTTGTTGAACAATTTATTTGTTAATAAGGTAATTTTTCATGTATTTGATCATATATTATATATACACAACATTTGTATTATAATTGACCTATTCTTTGTTGTCAAATTTCTTATGATCTCATATTTGGCTATTTTTAGTTCAAAAGTTTTGTAGCAAGCCCCAATGAGCTACTCCAGCCATATATGGATGGCTTGATTGCAGAACAAGACGAGGGCAAACATCAATTTCCAGATTACGATATTTTTGTTGATCCCCCAACTTTTCTTTTGCCATCTCCTGTAAATAAAACTATTGGCGGTAATATTCTTGTAAATAAGGCTGCTGCAACCATGAGTATACCTGGAAGGCAGTGCAATTGTTGTAACGAGATCAAAATAATGTTGAAAGAGGGTTTTGATAAGATTTGTGAAGAAATTAATTATCTAAAATCCCTATTGTAGAAGGTAAATGTTCCAAGCTTCAAAATCAATGAATTCTTTTAGACTTTCATTGCAATATATTAATGATATGATAGTAGTATACCATTTATATACCTACATTATACCATGAGTATAATATATTATAGACTGTACGCTTGCTATTTTCTATTGTTTGCTTGTGTATATTGATGTTATACCAACTCTATACATTTATTTGGCTCACTAAATTTTTAATTAATCATGTAAGAAGATGACATAAATAAAGCAGAAGACTGTAAAGAAGAATCTATTAGTAGGGAAAAATGTACAGATGTTGAAGCTGCAAGCCAAATTTTGACGACATTGCAAGAGATTATTAGTGATACCAACAAAAAGAGGAAGGTAATTTTGAATACTTTAGTTGGATTGTGATTTTTCATTTTCATTTAAATTCAACTATCCATTAATATTGTACATTTTCATGTTAAAGGCCGACTCAACAAATACTGAAGGTGAAAGAAGGAAGAAAAAATCATCAACCATGGTAAGATCATGAATAAGATTCTTTTGTTAATTCAAGATTATGCTTTTGTAGTTCTTATGAATCTAACTGTCCTTAATTTGTATGCTTTTAGGACATTTCTCGTTTAATTTCACTGACTCAAGTTACTGACAAGGATGAATCGAAAGATCATGAACCTATTGAATGTGAAATGACGATTGATGAAATTGTTGAGTCGGCCGTCAATGTTGCGACTTCAGCTATCTCTACTGAAGATCACACTCCACTTCTTCCACCTCTTACAGTTAATAAAAGGGGGAGGTGTCCCGTTAGAGATAAACGTAAAGAAAAGGAGATTGTGAAGGGATGACTATCCCCCTTAGACATTTGTCTACTTGAAGATATAAACAGCAGTGCTAGAGTTGAGTTTGATGAGTGGATTCAAAAGGGTCAGCTGAAGCGCTTGAAGTAAGTTTTCTGAGAGATCAAGTTTGCATTTCGAATATTGTTGTTATTTATAATACATTGATATTAACATCTGTCACATTATTTAGGTCAAATAAAGTACACCATGATCATGAGAACAATCTGAATCCAGCTTTTGATTTTTCAATCGCTGATATCACTTATAAGGAATAGTTTTACACATTGATCACCCTAGGCCAGCCTATCTCCTCCTCTGTAAGTTTAATTTTTTGCACTTGATACTATTGCTTACATATATTATACTGATAATATACCAACATAATACCATAATATAAGGTTTTGGACACTTTGCAATGTCTGTGTACACATATTATACTGATATGATACCAATTTCACCTATATATTCCATGTCCTTAAACTATGTTATGTTGTTTTGTATACATATTATACTGTTATGATACCAATATCATCTATGTAACGTGTTCTTAAACTCTGTTATGTTTATTATTTCAGTATAATGAGATGTTATACAAATAGCATACTTATTATGTTTTGAATGTTTCATAATTATACAATTTTTATTCATGACCCAAATTTTTTATTTTAATTTAGAAATTTTGTATTGGCAACATCTAGATGTGATGTTCTATTACTTGCAAAAGAAGAGCAAGTATGATGAATCGATTAAGAGGAAGTGTACAATGATAGACAACTTTTTCGATCAAAAGTTGCAGTCTATTTATGGTTTGAAAAAGGGAAAGATGCATTTGTGTTAGGGGATGAGATGGTAATTATGGAGTATATGCTGGGGCACTACATGTACTACAACACTCCATGGTCTGATGTTGACTACATCATTTTCCCTATTAATGTTGTGGCTACATTCCACCGGATATTAGGTTGCATTAGCATTCACAAGGGTTGCATATACGTTTACAATTCCCTGCGTACTCCTACTATTGATGTTGCATCAATGGAGGTAGTTCAAGGTTATTCCACCATTCTTCCTTTTTATCTCGAGATGATTGGATTTTACGAATCGAAAGTTGACCAATAGGATAGACTTGGGAAAGAGCCATTCAAGGTGTAAGTGGTTGATAATCTACCAGAGCAAGAGGAGTGTGATTGTGGAATGTTCATGTTTTATTTTGCTGAATGTTTTGCCACCAAAAAGGAAATTTCACATGATTTTGATGTGGTGAGCTACAGAAAAAGGGTGGCTCTTAATCTGTACTTGCATGGTAGAATGAAGCAGAATGAAGGCACCAAGAGTGACGATGAAAGATCAGGTCGATTCAGTGTTGACAGTAGGATCCAATCATAGTGGGTTATAAAGAAGTAAAGAATGGAAGAAACTAGGTTGTCATATCTTGCATCACAGTTTTTGAGGGACAATGTGTAATACCATTTTTGATATTTTAGATATGTACAATTTGAACACTATTATGGTTCATTTATAAGAATCTTAACTATTTTTCATTTGAACTTAGTCATTTTATTTTGTTTTCTAGGGTCGATTGTTTTATTTTTCACTCATCTATGAATAATGTTATTCATATGTGAACTTTATTATACTGATTTTATTCGAAAATGATACAAGTGATTAATTAACGAGTTATTCATACCATTATTCATGCCTTATACCACATTTCACGGGTTATTATACTGATTTTTTTTTATCTTTATCCCTACATTATACCACATTTCATGGCTTATTCACACCATTATTCACGCATTTTTCTATCGTTATCGCTAGATTTTTATACACACATTATTCGATCTTTATCACTATATTGTACTGCATTTTACGGGTTATATATACATTTCATCATACACGCATTATTCGATCGTTATCGTTATATGCTTATACATGCATTATACCACATTTCGCAGGTTATATATACCATTATTCATGCATTATTCGATCGTTATCGCTAGATTTTTATACGGACATTATTCGATCTTTATCACTATATTATACAATATTTCACTAGTTATTTATACCATTATCCACGCATTATTCGAATGTTATCGCTAGATTTTTTATATACGTATTATTCGATATTTATTCCTACATTTTACTGGTTATATATATATACCGTCATTCACGAATTAATTATTCGATTGTTATCGCTAGATTTTTATATGTGTATTATTCAATATTTATCCCAACATTATACTACATTTCACGTCTTATATATACCATATATATTATGCACGCAATATTCGATCAATATCCCTACATTTTTATACGTGTATTATTCAATATTTATTCCTATATTATACAACATTTCACGTGTTATATATACTTTAATATATTATTCACGCAATATTCGATCGATATCCCAACATTTTATACGTGCCTTATTCTAGCATTATACCTACATTATACCACTATTTACGGATTATACCATTATTTATGCATTATTTTATTGTTATTTCTATATCTTTATACGCATATTATTCGATCGTTGTGCCTACATTATACTACCATTCATGGGTTATACCATTATTCACGCATTAGTAGTATTATATAGGTATAACATATGAGTAACATATGTATATATATATATATAACGTAATCCATTTACAGCGATTAAATAAACCTTGTTTTAGATGGCTATAGATAATGTTCACGAATGTATATTATAAAAACTTACGTTCTTTTAACAACAGATGACTAACGAACATTGTAGAATGTGTCATTCGACAACAAGCAACTACGATTGTTGTAGTAACATAGAACAACATTCGTATGCCCGTTGTAATGGACTTTTCAACAACGTTCCCATCGTGAACATCGTCGTATAGATTTTACATAAGCAATTTTATAATAGACATTTTATGAACGTTGTTATACGCCTTCTATTAAAACAGTCGTTGTTGCACGTTGTGGAATTGACGTTGTTGTATCATCAATTTCTTGTAGTGTTTTTGGGAAAGATCACAAGAGAATATTTCCATACACATCTAGGACATTTTTGCATGGTTTGGGCAAGTGGGCCCACTAGGATTCCTATTCCAAAGATATGAGCGCAATTTTGTTTCCTAACCAAGTGTAAACACAAAATAGGTCTAGATTATGTTTTACTTCAGTTGGGATGTCCATATAGAATCAGATTTGGGCACTTAGCAACTTTCCTTTGCTTGTTTCTTGCTAGATCATCGCATAAACATGCATAGAAACACTTCTAATTTTGGCATTTTTATTAGGGAATTATTTACTTGAGCAAAGGTGGCTACTAAGTACACGATCAGACTTGAGGGACACAAGATCAAGGTCTTTGTAATCTTAGGAAACTCTCTTAATTTGGAATTTGGCACATGTGGAGCACACACACATGGTGTAAACGTTTTTAGGGTTCATGGGTACACTTGATCATTTATCTTGGTACATGAGATCACTTGTTTTGGTTTCTAACCATGGGAAAACTTCTCATAGGTGTGGTGTACTAAATCATTTACATGGCACATGGGATTATTTTTCATGAATTCAAATAAAGGAAACATCCCATAGAGCTTTGGGCAGGGTGAGGGTACACATGATCATGGTGTTCCACCCATGTGACTTGCACATGCATAGGGTGGCCATGACTTCATGGGTTCACAAAAATCAAATAAAAATTAATATATCCTTATTTACAAGGAATTATGATTAATAACCCATAGTTTTGGAATCACATGAAAAAATTGAGAATTTAAATATGTGGTTTTGCCAAATTGGTTTTTATTTACTTTCTTTATTTAGAACGCACTGAAGGCACTATAAAATGAAAATCCAAATCTTGGCCAATTGTCTTGATTTTTGGATATGTTATTTATTTTGTTAGTTCATGTCATCCTATTTCGTTTCGGGTCATTTCAATTCCCCCGAGTACCCTAAATGCCGGTTCTTTTTAATTTGGACCCCCTGAGGGCGTTTGGCAAATGAAAACCCTAACATTGACCAATTGTTCTAATTTTTGGTTATGTTATCAAATTAGTTGGTTCATGTCACCTTACTTCATTTTAGGTTGTTTTGGGTCCCTAAAGGTCGACTTTTGAAAACTTATCAAATTTAGCCCCAAAATAAGCCTGATTTCATTTTGCACCCAAATTTCACCGAATAAACATTGAATTTCATTTCATCAAGTACAGAGCTTTCAGGGTATTATAATTCTAGTCTTTATAATGATAATGATGTGTAGGGATGATCCATTGGGCTCTCGAGCTCACCCCATTATTTCTTTTCAAGTGATCATTGACACTGTTGGAGTAGGCCTAGCACACGGTGCCATGATTTTGGGTGAGACCTCACTGGAAGCTTGTCACAGTTTTTAGTTTATTTTTGGTTTGATGTTTTATTATTAGTTTTTTGTAAATAATTCAAACTGGACATGTGCCCTCCAACTTTTAAAATGTCTTTCTTATATATTTTGGTATGTATCCGACTTGGCCATAGGCCTTATTTTATTTCTTTCTGAACTATATTTTTGTACTGAATTTGTAAGTATTACGAACCTTTGTATACTAATTTCGCTTTGCTGACAAAAAGAACTTGCATTTTAATGATCAATGTATGTTTTGAATTGATTTGGTATACATTTGAAAGAAAGGTTTTGAAGCATGAGATAAATAGAATGAGAACGAACCGCGCATGGCTCCAACTCTTGGCAAACGACCCAAGCTCAACGTTTCCTGTCAAATGGGCGTGTGCTATCCACATGTAGCCTTGATGACTCGTTGCTCAGATAGAGAGAGAGGTATACTAGGAGCAATAGTGTCACACCAACCCTCAAGACTTTCAATTGGACTTAATCACAAGGCGCGTCGGGCTAGTGTTACTTTATAAGTACACAACTTGACATTGTATTTCAATTATCTTATGCCTTGATGTAATTCAAGGTGCTTAACTCAAAATTTAGGAATCAAATCAAACAAGGCAATAATGCAAGAGATAAAACAAATTCATAAACTTTATTATTTTAATAAAGTGGAGTATATAACTAAATCTTAAAATGAACTTATTATAGTCGAATATTCAAAACTTGGGTGACATGCCCTTATATAGAAATTATAAACTTTCTAAATTTGAGGAAATAAAAGGTTAACAAATATTCATGGTCTTCATGAATATTCAATTTCCTAAAAAAAACGATAAGAGAGGATGGGTGAGTACATAGCCTAGTGGATCATTTTTAAACAACCAATTTTCTAATTTATTTTAAAAACACATCCACAATTCATTGTAATACCCTAAATCCTCTGTACCCAATTAAATGAAATTTATCACTTATTAATGAAACTTGGGTGCAAAATGAAACCAAGCTCATTTTGGGGCTAAATGTGGCAGATTTTTTAAACTCTCATTTAGTGTCACTTAGGGACCCAAAACAACTTGAAATGAAGTAAGGTGACATGAACCAACTAAGGGGACAACATATCAAAAAATTAGAATAATTGGTCAAGGTTAAGGTTTTCATTTGCTAAACGCCTTTTAGGGGGGCCAAATTAGAAATAATTGTCATTTAGGGTACTTCAAGGGATCGAGACCCAAAATGAAGCAGAATAAAATGAACTAACAAAATCAATGACATATCAAAAAATTACAACAATTGGTTGAGGTTAAGGTTTTCATTTGGCAAACACCCTTTAAGGGGTCCAAATTAGAAAGAACATCATTCAGTGTACTTTGGGGGATCGAAATGACCTGAAACAAAATAAAATGACATGAACTAACAAAATGAATGACATATCCAAAAATTAGAACAATTGGCCAAGATTTAGATTTTCATTTGCCTAGTGACCTTAGTGGGTCTTAAATAAGAAACATTTTTGAGGAAAAGTCACCTTGGGCCAAACCATACCTTAAAATGTGCATTAGGTTCATGTGAATCCAAAACTATATGATATAAATCACATTTCTATGTAAATAAGGAGATACTAATTTTTTCTTGATTTTTGTGAACACATGAAATCATGGCCACCCCTAAGCTCCATGGGATATGTCCATTATTTGAAACCATGAAGAACGATCCCATGTGCCATGTAAATGATCAACTATGCCCACACTTATAGAAAGCATGAAGAATGATTCCATGTGCCAAGATAAATGATCATGTATACTAAGGTTACATATAAAATGTCTCATAAGTGTTTGTGTGGGCCCACATGTGGCAAACCCAAGATAGAAGTTTAATGAGAGTGACTGATTTAAAGAGATATAGAAAGATTCTTTCACCTAGAAAAAAATTAGATAATAAAAACTTACCTCATGCTCAAATGTGGAGCCAAAAATTGAGAGAATCCAAGGAAAATAAGAAACATTTAAAAGCTTTGTTTTTGTGTGCCCATATTAGAAACTTATTTGATTTTATGAATTACAACACATTAGAATGTTTTCCTACTAATAGAAGATGTCCAAGAGATATTAGAATGTATTATAAACCTTTAATTGTGTTCACACACTAAAAGAAACAAATAAGGTTGAAAGATTTTGCTCACACTTGGATTGAAAACCATAGTGGTCCCACTTGCCAACCATAAGCACCTTGCCTATCTCACCCAAACCATCGCCTTATAAGTTTGGAAACATGCCAAGATGTGGTGAGCTGCCCTAGATGCCCCCTTGTGCTCATGAACACCTATAAATACCCCCTCTTGCTCACATTTACCTCATTTCAAAACAAATAGTTGATATTTCCCTCTTTGCTTGTTCTTGCCTTCTTCTTGGCACCCTTCTCACTCTCTTTTCTTTCTTGTGTGAGAAGTTCTTACTTTAGTGTTTTAGAGAGTTTTGAAGTATTTTTGTTGGTGATTAGAAGTTCTAAAAGTGGTTGATAAAGGGAACGTCTGTCGAATTCAACAAAAACTTTGATTAAGGTGGAAGGAATTTCTTAAACCTCTACTTTGCTATTTTTAATTGTTAGCATGTTCATGCTTGTTTAAATTCTAATTTTCATCATGTCTTATTTTAGTTTCAGCATGTTTAATCATAATTTAATTTTAGGTAGCATGTTTTTATGTTTTAATCACTCATGAGAGCATACCATGCTTAGAATCCATGTTTAGGATTTAATTCAATGTTTCAAGCATGCGATGTAATGTTTTCATGCTTTCTTGGTTGTTTAAAACTCTAATATTTAAATTTTGAATTTCTTTTATGATTATTTAATTCTTAAATATAAGAAATTGAAGATAAGAGCCACATATTGTCATAGTGACCCGTATGGGTGCTATGGGTGTTCTTAACACATGCTTTGAGTGTGTGATTGTGGGGCGCAACTAAGGGATACTTGGTATGTGGCATCCAATGGAAAGTGACAAAGAAATATCTTTCCACCCTAAAGAGGGGCATCTAAATTAAGAACATCAAGAGATTAGAACCCCTTTCAATCTTAATGTCAGTTACAACGAAAAAGTTACTTGAATCACTTAATGCATGAAAATGTTTGAATTTGGATGTACTATTGATTTGGAATAGTAACTTAGTTGTTTAATGAATGATTGTAATACCCTAGAATTTTGTCAAAAAATTTAAAATAAATAAAATAAGTCAAATAAATTAATGACAAAAATTTTAAGAAATTTTGGGTGCAAATGGTGGGTTGACACATGAAAAATAAAATAAATTAGAGATATAGTGAAAATTAAACAAATAAAACCTTAATTTGATAATTAAATAAAA
>JAJIYU010018228.1:0-11318 GCA_030144865.1 Tinospora cordifolia
ATTTGCACCCAAAGATGTCTTAAAATCTTCAAAATTATTTTCACTTGACTTATTTCATTTAATTTCTTTAAACTTATTTATCTTTAATTATTTGACAAAATTTTGGGTTATCACACTCTCTCCCGAATTAGTTTAATAGTTTGAGATCAAAATGTTTATGGCCAATAAACATTAAGCATTAAACACCCAGAACATAAAATAAAACATCGAAATCAATTAATTGAAATATTAAATCTCAGGATCCTACATTAGAAATTCACATCCTAGACTTTAAATTGACTAGCCTAACATGGTATTTAGTTCAAACATCAAAGAATAATGAATTCAAAGTGACATACTCAAAGCTTGATCTTTGATCTTCAATTCTTCATTGTTCTCGTTCTTCGTCTGCTTTCGATCGTCAAAATCAACTAATCTTCGAAGTTCAAAATTCTTAAACCCTAATCTCCTATCGTATATATACTAAACCGCTTAAAAACCCTAAACAAAATTAGAAACACACAACTTAATCTCATTACCGCAGTAACCTCAGCACACATCAAAAACATGAACTTTGGATTCTAATTACCTTGGTCATTGATCTGTTCCAAAAATTTCCTTCTGGTTACAGTGATCATTGGAATGATTACCGCTTTAACCAGTAACATGATATTCCTACGTTTCTTTGGCTTCTGTTCTAATTACCTAGGTCATTGAAACAATGATTGCGGTAACTAGTAACATGATATTTCCTACATTTGGTTTTTTCTCTGATTAACTAGGTCACCAACCTAGGTAATCAAATTTCTCTATATTTTTAACCATTCTTTACTTCTCTCGTGTTGTTATTTGCTATTCTGGTTCATTCTGAACCTGTATAGACATTCAAAACCTCTCTCAAACATTATATTCACATAAAAAAATGCTAGAAATAACATAAAAATCATGCTAATATGCAACTAATCATGCAATAATGCCCTAAATGCATATGTAACTAAATATAAACAAATACACTTAATTTCTTATTAAACTCATGAAAATTATACATAAAATACCTATAGTATAGTTAGTGTGCTACGCAAGAAATAGATAGCATCACATTGGTAACATTCATTTTAATTTCAAGGACGAAATTCTTTCAAGGAAGGTAGGTTGTACTACCCCAAAAGTCTATGAGATCTCCACGTCACTAATGAACACTTAAAATGATATAATAAATTAAATAAATAAGAAAATAATGAAAAATACTCAAAACCATGTAGAATAAGTCCAAATAAACATAAAATAAACATATAAATGATATAAATTTGAAAAGCACGAGAAGGGCAAGGACAAAACACAAACCCAGAAAACGAGCAAAAAGGATGGCATCATCTTGGTTACCGCAGTAGGTAAGCGCGTTAATGCCTGATTATTGCAGTAATCCTTTTGTGACCATGTAATACATGATTTTCTATAAATACGCAATGTTCACGCAAAAACCCAAAATCTGAATTTTGATGCACCACCATGAGGATATTCTCTCCAAAACCCTAACCAAGGTTTCCAAAACCATTTCTTCCTCATTCCATACAAGTTTTATGGAGATTTGAGGTCATTCAAACCCTTCTCTACTCATTCTCAAGCTTAGACTCACGAAGAACAACATCAACAAGGGCGGATTTGAGTTGAGACATGGTTTGAAACTGTTCATACAAAGGTAAATCATAAAACCCCACTTGAAATCTCAATTTTTTAGCATTGCATTTCATTTGTTAAATATAAACACATTTTTCTTTGAAGAACAAGTGATTTGAGGGTTGCAAGACCTCGCATTAGTGAGAAACGAAGAAGAAAAGCATAGATCTCCATGATATAAACACATGGGAAAACCACGATGGGAAAACCACGAATGGGACTATGCACACAAAAGCGTTGTATTTTTAGAAATCTAGCAGTTACTATGGTAGCTGACTACGGTAACACACACAGAACACGCACAACCCCATGGGTTACCGCGGTAATGAACTGAACAACTAGTCTGTGCATTAGGTATTGCAGTAATCAACCGCAATAACACATCTCGCCGATTGTTAACATTATCGCAGTAACGTGTCATACACCTAGTTTTGCATTCCAACGTTGTGTACACCACGAAATACCTATGTAAGGGACATGAATCTATGATTTTGAACATGTTTGAATGCTTTAAACTCACAAACCTTGGTGCTGAAATCTTATAAATTGAAGGTTTAAAGTGCATATGGCAAGGAACAAGGCCCAAGGAAAAGAAATACCATGTGGGTGTGATTACTGTACTCTCTACTATTCTTTGGACTTTTAAATACTAAACATGATGTTTGTCTACTTTAAAATGATTACTTAGGAACATGCTAGGATTGTTTCTGTGTGACTATGGATTGGGATGATTGATTGAATGTTGGGATTACATGCTAATTGTTTGTTTTATATCTGTGATGATTAGATGCCTAGATGACAAAAAGGATGTTAGTTATAGTTAAATCACATGATTGTTTTATGTATCTACTTCACATGTACGACAAAGTAATGTCTGTGATGAATGATTTTCATACGTGGTTTGAGATGAAATTTGAAACTAAAATGATTAAATTAAAACTTTAAAACTCCACGTATCGGGGCAATGACCGACCTTTGGGTGTCATCGTGGGTGTCCCTACCCGAACTAACTACGATAGCTAATTGTGTCTTCGGACAAAGAGTCACTATAGACCTCTCTCCTTAGATGTGATCCTAAAAGGTAACCGATCTTCTGGTTTTACCTCTGGATTTACTCCCGGACCATAGGGTGCATTGAGAGTGGATTTTTTTTGGTTTGTGTTCCAATGAAATAACAAATGAAGTGTTTGAAATGTCCTAATGTAATGAAAGTGTTTGCCTATTTTATATTTTTGGTCTGAATAATGTTAGTGATGTTCTGTATGATCCACTAGGCTTTCGAGCTGTCCGCATTATTTCGTTATAGGCAGTCATTGACACCGCAGGAGTAGACCAACCACGCGAGACTGTCATTTTGGTTGAGACTTCACTTGAAGGTTGTCACTGTTTTTGGGATATTATTTTATCATTTTATTGTAAATGATTTGAACTAGCATGTGCCCTCTATCATTTAAACTGTTTCACATGTAAATTAAATGTTTTAGGACTTAGGTTAGTTGGGCCATGTTATGTCTTCATAGTATGTTTTAAAAATGATTCTAAAATTATCGATCTACTAGAAAGTGTTTTGCTTTGTGAAATATGCTTTTATTTTGATTTTGTAAGTATTTAGAACCACTACATATAGTTTCTTGATGAATCTTATTAATGTTTATGCAATGATCCTATTAATGCTTATGCATCTAATTATACATAAATATGATTTATTTTCTATCTAAACTCATGCAAAATATATATTAAAAATATATAATAATGTTAGTATGTAATGCAACTAATAGTCGAACATATAATGCCTCAAACGGTGCCATGTCAATACTCGCCTGGCAGTTGTTATCATATGTAAACTCACACAATATCAAATGATCCTCCCATGTAATACACGCCCCCGAATCCTGTCGCAATCACCATTGACTAGGAGTATTCCTCAACTCGAGACATAATCAAGTTAAACATTCGGTCAGTTCCGCTACTAAATTAACGGAGTCAACTAGATTGAGATCATAATCTGAATCATCAAAATCTTCATCCCTCTAATGATCACAAATTCATAATCCTTCCCATCCTTGGTAATACACATTACTAGTATTCTTTCTTTTTAATCACAACCACCCCAATAAAATATCAGAGTGTGAAAACATAGAGAATAATATCATGCATGATTAAACATGGGGATGGCATGTCAACTAGCAGTAATATGATTAAACTCATAAAGAATGAAATACTCTGACCCCATGGCCTGAGTTCATATGAGTCAATGAACCAGTACTTGGCCCCATGGCCAAAGTTAATAAATAAAGCAACTAAAGATAAATCAAATGTGGGTCCCATGTCCTACAAACCAAAATGGTAAAAGGACTCCTACTCTTATACCTCAACTACTGAAAGGTATACTTGAACTACAAGATTGTCTCCTTCACTTGTAAGCACAAGTATCTTTGGTGATTACTAAAAATAGATTGGTGAGGTGAGCTCAACAGCCCAGTGGATCATGTACAACACACCTCAGACATTATTAAAGTCAAGGAAATAAAACATGCAAACACTTATAAATCATTAGGCTTTTCAAAGCACTTCAATTGTTTATGTTGAAGTTAGGACCGAATAGAATCTCTTTGATATTTCTCTCTATCCGGACTCTTGGAAGTAATGCCCCAAAGGTCGATTCCTCATCATGACACAACTTTAGATGTGAGGTTTCACTCGATCCTTAGTCTCATCTCAACTACTACTATAGTAGCATAGACACCAGCCTAGGATGGAAATACCCACGATGATACGAGACTACTGCCACAATATCTGTATCATTGCCCTAGTACATGGTTAAAATCTTAATTATCTTTATTTAGTGACCACTATCATGCACAATTTATCTCATCATCATGGTACATGTATGCACTAAACATGTTGATAAATTATCATGTAACAAGTCACGTAAATCATGTTATCTAACAAATAGCACAGGTGGCATATTCTTAGCATAGTATTTAATGATAGAAATAGGTAGCATACTATCACAATATCACAGGTACACACACAAACATGCAACAAGTAACATGTCATTCCTAGCATGCTTCTAAGCTCATAAAACTAAACACATAGTTATACTTTACATTCGAGACTAAAATAACATTAAAGAGAGTGTACGGTTATTTTCACCTATTACTTCGCTCACTTCCTTGTAAATCTTTGCTTTGTTACTCTACTCGTCATGTGATCTTCTACCTTTAGTGATTTAATACCATAGTTAAATGCCTTAATTTGTAATTTAATGTGTCTCTAATGTATATGGCGTACGATGTGCATAAAAATCATATAAGTTACATTTTGGGCATGGTTTACTCTTATGTATTATAAGTATACCCATGAAAAATGAACCACGAGATGTCATGATGTGTTACCATGGTAATCCCACAATTTTTAATCCCATTACCACGATAACAAGAACTATGATAGTGAATAGTACATTACCATTTACTTATCGCGGTACTCACAAGACTCCCACAACCTATACCTTCGTGCATTGGTTTTCTCTTTTCTTATGCATGGGACTCTACTACATTGTATTATAGACCTAAAACATGTAATATACACAGTAGATTGACATTATACCTTTCTGTTTAGTGTCTTCTCTGCCATTCTCCTGTTGTCATCTCGTCGAAATGCTCCAAATGTGGCTAATGCTTTATTTTAGTAACAAGAGTATTTGCAACTTTAGATAATATTGCAACTGTGATGAAACTATATAGATTTCACTTGAATCAAACCCTTACCTTCATATATCCGTTCAAATTGGTGCTTCAGATCCATTTCTTTATAGTTTGTGCAACATTTCCTCTAACAACGTTTGTGGTACAGCTTCAATGGGACGGAGAGGGTCAAGAACCAATCTAAAATGCGTGAGAGGAAGGAAGTGTCACAGAAAGTGGCTAGAGGGAGCGGCTATAGAATGGGCTTAAGTGATCAGGGTTCTCTGCAGAATGAATTCTTGCGATTAGAGTTCTCCACACGCATATTTCGATAACTTAACACTCTGAACCTTTCATTTTTATTTTTCAATTGCAACAACGTGGTATCATATCTCAGTGTCATGGTATTTGGGACTATTTCTAATCACAGTATTGCGGTATTTCTTTTGGGCACCACAATAACATGTTTGTGTCCCAAAACTCTGCGTTTTCTAATCACAGTATTATGGTATTGCGTTTTTGCATTACAGTACCACGTATACGTCCCAAATTTCATTTTTTATCATAATATCATGGTACCTGAATTCAATACTGCAGTACTGTTGCGCAAAATTCTATTCTTTCAAGCACGACGCACTACCGCGATACCGATTTTGGCTACCGTGGTAGTCGTGCATGTTTTTGACAATTTTTTTATTTGAATTTCTCAAATTCTTTAGGTATTGCATCCCAACTACCACCAAAATTAAGGACACATGCATGGAACATATCCCCCAAAATCTGGATTATTCTCTCAAGCTAACCATCAGTTTATGAATGGAAGGCTATGCTCAAGTTTACTCTTGTCCCCAACTAGTTCTACAAGCTATACAAAAAATGGGACATAAATCGAGCATCTCTATTAGACATAATAAACATTGGGACCCCATGCAATCTCATGATCTCACAAATATACAATTGACTTAGCCTCTCAATCGAATCTCTGCTATGCATCGAGAGGAAATGATTAGACTTAGTCAGTCTGTCTAAAATACCCCAAATAGTATCATATCTCCGCTGAGCCCGGGTTAGGCCCATCATAAAGTCCATGGTAATGTGTTCACATTTCCACTCAGGAATAGCCAAGGGCTATAGTAAACCATTAGGTCTCTGGTGCTTAGCCTTAACTTGCTGGCACATATCACATCTCTACACGAAGGCTGCTTTGTCTTGCTTCATCTCTGACCACCAATAAGTAGAACATCTTGATACATCCTATTGTCGCCTGGGTGAATGGTATACTTCAAGTGGTGTAGCTCTGCTAGTACTCACTGTCTCAAGTGAGGGTCATCTAATACCCACAATCATCCCCTGAACCTTAGTGCACCATCAATGTCAATTGACCACTCCACACGAGACATGTCATTCGCCCACTCCCGAAACATCACATAATCAATATTACGAGGTTGCACCTCCATGATCTCAGTAAGTAGAATCGACTAGCCTCTCATTTGTGTATTGACTCTAGTCTCCATCGAAGTTTCGTGAAAACTCATCACTATCACAAAATCAATCATCCTTTATTCCTGAGACATATGTCTACTATACAGGCGGTCTCGACCCATTTCTTATTAAGTGCATCAACCTTAACATTAGCCTTCCCAAGATGGTATTCAATACTAAAGTCATAATCCTTCAACAATTCTATCCACTTCCTCTGCCTCTTATTAAGATATTTTTGAGAAAACAAATACTTGAGGCTTTTGTAATCTGAATACAACATGAATCGTTCACCATAAAGATAATGCTGACAAATCTTGAGTGTAAAAACAATAGCTGCTAGCTCTAGATCATGAACAGGATAGTTCTTCTCATGAACTTTTAATTGTCTAGAAGCATAGGCTATAACCATGTCATTTTGCATCAACAAACAACCAAGGCCTAATCTTGATGCATCATTATAAATTACTAACTCTTGACCTAGTTCTTGCAAAACAAGAAATGGTGTACCTGTCAACTTTTGTTTAACCTAAAGAAAGGAATGCTTACAGTTATCATCCCATACAAAAGGTACACTCTTCTAGGTTAGCTTAGTTGTCAGTGTTGCGATGCAACAAAAATTCTGTACAAATTTTTGTTAATAACTCGCTAAACCCATAAAACTATGAATCTCAGTTAGAATGGTAGGTCTATGCCAATCAACAATCACTTCGACCTTGGCTGAATCAACAAAGATACCCTCAAATCTTAACCTCTGTCAACCAAAAGTCCCACTTACTTAGCTTTGCATACAAGCGGTGTTCCTTCAGAGTCTAGAAAACTACCTTAAGATGTTCTGCATGCTCACCTATAGACCTTGAATAGATCAGAATGTCATCAATGAATATTATGACAAACTGATCAAGATAAGACCTAAACACCTGCTGCATCAAGTCCATGAACATCGCTAGGGCATTCATTATGCCAAATGGCATAACTATGAACTCATAGTGCCCATAGTGAGTTTGAAAAGTTGTCTTTGGTACATCCTCTTTGCTAGCACGTAGCTAATGGTATCTCGAATGCAAATCAATCTTCGACAATACTCTAGCACCCTTCATCTAATCAAACAAATCATTAATTTGAGGAAGAGGGTATTTATTCTTTATAGTCATCCTATTGGACTATCTATAGTCGATGCACAAGTCGAGACTCCCATCTTTCTTTCTTACTAGCAATACTAGAGCTCCCCAGGGTAGTATGCTAGGTCAAATAAAACCCTTACCCAATAATTGTTCCAACTAAACATTCAACTCCTGTAACTCCTTAGGTGTCATCTGGTAAGGAGATATTGAGATTGGCTCAGTCCCCGAGATCAACTCAATGACAAAATCGATCTCTTGCTTAGGAGGCAAGCAAAGTAGATCATCAAGGAATATCCTCAAGTCTTGGCTTGGAAGGTTCACCAGTATCTGCAGCAACCACACTCACTGAGGCACACATTTCCTTTGGTGTTACTAATCTGCCCTGGATGCTAGGTTTATTTGAACCTCAACCCTGGAATACCACTACAGGTTGATTTGAAATCTAAAATACCCCATGCTTAGCATAACAATCAACATAAGTGTGATAAGCAACTATCCAGTCCATGACTAGAATGACATCAAACTTCAAAAATTCTTATACCTACAGTTCTGCTACTATCTTTAGGTCACTGAAACATATCACACAATGCTCACAAATCATATTGGGTTAATTATGTTTCCTCACGGCAGTACTTGATACAAGCCAACTAGATGCCCTAGCTGGTCTAAGTTTTAATCTATCAACAGCAGGTCTAGATATAAATGATAAAGTAGAGTGAACATCAATCAACACATATGAAGTGGAATCTAAAATAGTGATGGTACCTTCTACCAAAGTCTTGGTAGCCTCCAGTTTAGGCTGAGTGGCTGCCTAGGCTCTCTCTCTATATCCCTGGTAGACCATCGACTGCGCTGATAAGGTAGGACTATTAGTTGCATAGTAAACTAATTATACTATAGGTATTTTATGTATAATTTGCATGAGTTTAATAGGAAATTAAATGTATTTGTTTATATTTAGTTACATATACATTTAGAGCATTATTGTATGATTAGTTGCATATTAGCATGATTTAATGTTATTTCTAGCATTTTTATGTGAATATAATGTCTACGAAAGGTTTTGAGTGTCTATGCAGGTTTAGAATGAACCGAAATAGCAAATAACAACATGAGAGAAATAAAGAATGGTTGAAAATATAGATAAATCTGATTACCTAGGTTGGTGACCTAGGTCATCAGAGGAAAAGCCAAATGCAGGAAATATTACATCATTGGTTACCACCGTAATCATTTCAATGACCTAGGTAATCAAAAAAGAAGCCAAAAAATGCAGGAATATCATGTCACTGGTTATCGCGTTAATCATTCCAATGACCAGGGTAACCAGAAGGAAATTCTTAGAACGGATCAATGACCAAGGTAACCAGAATTTGAAGTTCATGTTTTTGATGTGTGCCGAGGTTACCGTAGTCATTGACCATGGTAATGCGATTAAGTTGTGTGTTTCTAACTTTGTTTAGGGTTTTTAAGTGGTTTAATATATGTAAGATAGGAGATTAGGGTTTAAGAATTTTGACCTTCAAAGATTAGTTGATTTTGATGGCCGAAAGTTGACGAAGAATGAAAACAACGAAGAATTGAAGATCAAAGATCAAGCTTTGAATATGTCACTTTGGATTCATGATTCTTTGATGTTTGAACTAAATACCATGTCAGGCTAGTCAATTTAAAGTCAAGGATGTAAATTTCTATTGTAGGATCCTAAGATTCAATATTCTAATTAATTGATTTCGATGTTTTATTTTATATTCTAGGTGTTTAATGCTTAATGTTTACTAGTCATGAACATTATGATATCAAACTATTAAGCTAACTCAAAAGAGAGGTTTAATAGTTGGACTATCACAATATAGACTTAGATCAACTGATTGACCAGGAGGTTGTCAATTGTTTAGGAGGTTGCGCGTGATTACTATTTGTAAAGCATTAGATTGTTAACTGTGTACCTCAGGAAAAGGTATTAGGGAACATGAATAATAAGTGTTAAGGTACTTCAGAAGATGGCTTTGATGATAAGTGCTAGATGCATAACTAGGGATTTAATTAATTGGAATATGAATTGAGGGTGAAAACAAAAGAATTTACTATCCTAAATAATTCCTCAAAATAGTTTTTGGAACATAATTTTATTGCTTTCAATCACTTTGTAATTCAAATTAGGATTTTAACAAACCAAACTCAATTAAGTGCCTTGATAAAGTCAATGTCAATACTAGATTGGGATTTCAGATAGTTAACTAGTATTCATTCCCTAAAGATGATACTCGGTCTCTACCAGTTATTACTATTGCGATCTTGTACAATTGTGGGATTGTCAACACTATCTAATCAAATGCTCCTGGTGAAGAAATCTTGTCCGCGTCTTGCTTTCCAACTCCCAGGTTGCCTCCTCTAGGTTATGATGTCTCCATAAGACCTTGACCAGAGGAATGTCCTCGGCCCTGAGACTCTGCACCTTATGGTCCAATATTTTGACCATTAGTTCCTTGTATGTTGCATTATCCTGAAGTGCGATCTCCTCCTAATGTATGACATGTGCAGGGTCTTGCTCTTACTTCCGCAGCATCGACACATAGAATACATTATGCATCGAAGACATTCTATTTGATAGATCCAATTCAAAGGCACAGTTGCCGATTTGCCTAAATATCTCAGACGAGCCTATAAATCTTGGTGCTAGTTTCCCCTTGAGTCCAAACCGCTTGATCCCCTTCTGTGGGCTGATCTTCAAGAAAACTTTATCACCTAGCTAAAATTCCAAGGGTTTTCTTCTCTTGTTTACATACCTTTTTTGCCTACTCTAAGCTATAGCTAGCCTCTTTTGAATCTTCTTTACCTGAATGTTCATCTCTTCCACCAACTCTAGTCCTGTGAGAACCTGATCCTCACAGTCTACCCAACAAGAAGGTGATTTGCAGGGTCTGCCATAAAACTCTTCATATGGAGCCATCCGTATGCTTGCCTTATGTAACACCCCAACCCCCGTATCATTAAGCATTGGACGCATCCACCATTTTTCTTGATAGTGGACTAAACCAAACGGCGGGTCGGGCCAATGTTACATTACAAGCGCCGCACAATTGACTTTCTATTTCAGTCATTTCATGCCTTGATTTGTATTTAACCGTACATAACTTAAACTTAAGAATTTAATAAGGCAATAGTATAAGAAATAACTGAAATTAATAAACTCAATTAATTAAATAAAATTGAGTACATAATTTTAAAAAAAAATTACAGCGGAAGTCTTAAAACTTGGGCAACATGCCCTTACATAAAAATTAGAAACTTTTCAAATAAGAAGAACCTAACTAATATTCATGGTCTTCATGTAATTTAATTCCCTGAAAAATAAAAGGAAGGGTGAGCA
>JAJIYU010018229.1:0-11293 GCA_030144865.1 Tinospora cordifolia
TTGAAACTACTGTCATTACTATTACTATTTTATAAAACTTTAACTTAACTATCATTTAAAAAGTATTCATTTGACGATTGCCTTACATTAATTAATGCCTCGCACCCCTATTATAATAATAATAATAATAATAATAATAATTATTATTATTATTATTATTATTATTATTATTATTTATTTATTTATTTTTTTGAAAAGGGAACTATTTTTTTAATAACCATATTACTTTATTTTAAAAGAGAGTACTAACTTCGATTATTTTTTTATTATTTTTTTAAAAATAAATGCCAATGATGTGGCCCACTTTTATTTTTTTATTTTTTATATTTTTAAATAATAGAGACAAGAAAAATGGATAATATTAGAAAGTGTTGAAGAAGTCTTTGCATGCATCATAATTTCAAGTACTTTTATAATAGTATGATTTTGCATCATAATAGCAATGAGGAATTGACGTGTCTAATCCAAATTTATTAGTACAAGGAATACAAGTAATCTCATTGTAATTTATCAAATATTTTTCTATGGTCTTCACAAAAAAAAAAAAAGATATTAAAAATATTTGTTTAACATTTATCATCAAAAAAAAAAAAATATATATATATATATATATAGAAGCAAGCTCCTCCTAGATTTACAAAATATGAGTGTAATAGTAGTGATTTAAGAATGTAATGTAGTGATACAATAATTTATATATTATTACTATTTATGGGTTTTTTTAATAAATTTTGAAAAGCGTCTATACGATTGAAAATGATATTTTATATTGTATTTGAATTAATTTTTATAATTTTAATTAATTTTAAAAGATCCAAATTACACTTGTTTTCCCTACTTATTTTCAAATTTAAGCAAACAGTACCTCAAATGACAATATATTTGGATTAACTTGCATTTTAATTATTATTATTATTATTTTCGAAATGCACCAATTGGTATGTGCTCCCTTTTGCCCTTTTTTTTGGACAATTATATTGGGCAACCCAAAATATTTTTATAATTTTCTGTGGAGTTTTTAAAAATACTTGTAACATTTTCTAAAAAAATCTTTGTGACAATTAATTATTTTTTTGTAAATAAATATCATTTGAAACCACTTGTTTTTTTATTTTATTTTTATTATTTTTATTATTTTTTATAAAGAGAGGGTGTTATAATATTATACTGTATCTTTTCATAACAGATGTGTACTTTTTTTTTTTTTTGTAATTTTGAAGAATGACTTTAAAAGATTAAGCCATTCTCTAAATGAATTGAACACCATGAAATAAATATTTAATTTTTTGTAAAAAAACTTCTTGTACATTTATTACAAAAATATTATAATTAGTATCGTGCATCATACATCAAATAAAAAATATATACAAAGAGTGAATATTTTAAATTTTCAATGAAACCAAAAAAAAAAAAAATTAAAGATCTGTCATTGGGCATAAATTATAAAAAAGTCAAGAGTTCAAGTCTTATCCACTTATTTTTCTTGTTTAATCTGTATACATCCAAATATTTAAAAAGAAAAGGATTACAAAGTATTGAAATATTTTAAAAAGGAGTTCTATTTTCTTATAAAATCTATGTTAGATATTTTCCTGTGTTCTAATTTTTATATTATTAAAAAAATAATTACAAATATATATATATATATATATTCAAGAATCCAAGATATAGAAACATGAAAAACTATATTACAAAATATGGAAAAAAAAAGAATTTTTTGGATTAAAAGACAATATATTAAACCCCTCATAAAATTATACCAAATTAATTAGCCTTCAGAGACATACATAAGAAAACTCTCTCTCTCTCTCTCCTGCTTCGACAGCAAACAACTTTGGTTTTTTGATTTTTTTTTTCTCTTTCTATTTTCCTCTCTTGGCCTTCCCTCTCTTTTTCTTCCCTACACACACAAGTCTTCTAAAATTCAAGCCTTGTAGTTTAGCACATGAAACCAAAGAACTCTTAGAAACCAGGTAACACAAAGAAAGCACCCTTCTCGAATCGTTCTTCGTCTGCTATATCTATATATGTATGTATGTGTGTATGTATGCTGTTCTTGTTACAGTTACTTTTTTTTTTTTTTAATCTAAAACATGGCAATAGATGCTAATCGATAGACAACATTGATGACCCATTTGCCCAGACTTTCTTTTTCACGTGGGTTTTCAAGCTTCTAGCTTTTCAATGGAGGTTAGCAAATCTTCCCACTTTCTAGTTTCTGCATGTGTGTCTTTGATTGTATCACGATTTAATGTACTTTCGCTTAGTGTGTTAATATTCCTTTACTGTTGTAAATGACTAAAATTTGGTGGGATCATATGGGAATTTCTGTTGGAAATGATGTGTTCTTGATAGTTTTATGGTTTGTTTGCCCCTCCTTAATGTTGTTGTTTATGCTTGGGATTATGTTGTTCTGGGTATTTAGAGATCAATATAATTGTCGGGTTTTGTTCTAATTTTGTGTTGTTTTGTGGTATTTGCTGATTTCTTGATATGGGTATATAAGGTCTGGGTTCAGTTGGTTATGTTGTTTGGTTTTGGGTTTTGTAGATTGAAAATCTCTGTTTGAATGTATTCGTTTTGGTAATGGGCCTGCTGGTTTGAATCTTCTTACTGCGTTCTTGTCTTGTCTGAGGTATTATTAGATGGTATTTTAAATGCGGGCATCCTTGTGGATTTCTTGAGAGAAATATTGGGAATTTTCTTGTGGATTTACTTTTTAAGTTCAATGTGGTTTTCTTCTTTGGAAATTTTTTATTTAGGGTGTAGTTTTTTTGATGGGAAACAAGTGAATGGTTAATTGATTTTGATTATTCGATAAAAAATAATGGATCCTTTTCCCTGGCTTTTGTATGAGATGTCCTGGTTTCACTTGTGGAAATTCTGAATTGAATCAATGTTTTTATGTTCTCTACCATCTTCCTTGTAGGGATTTGGATATCAAAAACATTCTTGATTAATGTGCTCATCAACTATTTTCTGTTTAAAACATAATTTTTATCATCTCATTCTTGCTGCTGAGCATATATATCAATGCTTATCATTTAAACTTTGAAGTACATTTTCTTCTTTCATGTCATACATGACTCCATGAAATAGCTTACCGTAGCTTGATTGCTTTTAAGGTTGCCAATGACATCTGTTAAGCCAATAGGCACTGAGCTTGAAAGTAACTAAGATCACTTGCTTCTCATTTCTTAATTCTTTCCTCGATGTCTGTAGCGTGCAATGCTCTTTCTTCTTCTTCTTCTTTTAATTTAATTTTATTTTAAATAGATGCATTTAGTTGAAGAAAGTCCTTGTGGCAACAGCATTGTTGGAGAAGAGCCTACTGATGAAGTAAAATCTCCCAGTTCTGATGCAACTGGGATTTTTGGAGAACCACAGGTAATTCCTCGAGTCGGAGATTTGTACCAGGTTGAAATTCCACAATTAGAGGCAGAAAATGAGAAGAACACTGATGCCATCTCATCTGAAAGAGTTAACTCTGCTCATTTTTCTCTCCTTGGATTGCCCATTCCAGTTATGTGGGTAATTGACAAAATTGACCATGTCAAGAAGGAAGTTTCTGAAGACCCAAATGATGGATTGAAGATAAATGGGTCAGAGGAGTCTCAAAGCATCAAAAGAAATCAAATAAAATTGAATGTCTCATTTGCACCTAGGGAAATAGGTTCTTCAAATGTGGTGGACTTTTTCTCACCGGAACATGAGAATTCGGATTTGGAACAGAGGCATAGATGCACAGATTGCCATCCTGTTCCTGGTTTTATGGGAAATTCTTGGAGCGATATCGAGCACAAGGCTTTTCTTCTCGGTCTTTATATTTTTGGGAAGAATCTTGTGCAGGTTAAGAGATTTGTTGAGAGTAAGGAGATGGGCGACATCCTATCATTCTATTATGGGAAATTCTATAAATCTGATGGATATCGTAGATGGTCAGACTGTAGAAGAATAAGAAGCAGGAAATGCATTCATGGACAAAAGATTTTTACAGGATGGAGGCAACAGGAATTGTTGTCACGTTTGCTTCCTCGTGAGTCTAATATATGCCAAGATACTTTGATAGAGGTAATTAGCTTTTCAATGTTCAACCTCATTTAGACGTGCTGCATTAATTTTTTTTTTCTTGCCATAATTGACAAGGTACATGCTATTTCTCTTTCTCTCGCTTGATAGTAGTAGTCTTCCATTTGACGACCTTGGTCTAATTTTTTCTTGGATTTCATGAAAATTTTTATGGTTCACAATAAATTGAAAATTTTTTGAACGAGCCATGAAATCTCACTTTTAAGAACCTCATTTCTAAAGAGACAATTAGGTTTGAGATATTGTGCCAAGGCTTAACAGAGAAGGCCTTCACTCGTTGCTTTAGTTTTTCTATCAATGGATGGATATTAGTCATGAAACTTGAAGAAAGAGAAGTGGGTGTTGCTTTATCCTAGAAACTTCCCACAAAGTTATCTCTCTCTATTTCCACTTTGTCCATTACCAATGTTGCTTGACTTTGAAGCTCAATCCAATTGATAGCTTTCCATGAGCGGTTGAGCACATTTTCTATTTTTACAACACAAGCCAGCTTCAATGAGGAAAAGTCATATCCCTTGAAAAAATCCTAGCCCTTTTTCCTTGGTTGATCTTTTGATGACTCTTGAAATCCTTCAATGAAAATACACTATCAAAATCAACATACATGGATATGTTTCTCTTTGTTGAATAAGAATCTCTTATATTAGCAATTCTTTGTCTTTTTGTAGTCTCATATGTTAATTTGGAAAGAAGATTAGAGAAAGGAAATATATGAAGAGTTTATTGATCCACTCTCAACTCCAGGGTACCAAATAGATTTTTGATTCTAATAGAGACCGAGTTAGTTAGATGATAAGTGACACATATCTAAATTCAATGCATTGTCAAAAAGTCTCATTACAATGTTTTCCAAATTAAAATGCCATATGAGATTACTTGGAAATTAGGACAGGCCTTCCAAAAGCAATATTCATTGTTAATTGGCAATTCAAAAAAGATTATGTGATTCTTGAATTGGATATTGTCGTCTCGTCATCTCATTTTGAAGTCCCTTAAGATGAATTGGTTCAATGCTTTGTTAACTATCCTCTCAAACACTTCACCACAAAATGGTGAAACATTGTCTTCATATCATCTTCCTGCTGAACTTTTAATGTCACCTATTGACAAGGTATATATAAAGTTATCATTAACAATCCTCTCATGTTTGACCTATCCATTATTTGGAAAACTAGAAAGGAGATAGAAGAATAAACAAACACCAGACATTAAATAGAGAATATTAAAATGCTAATAGAAAGACTTGAGCCCAAGATCTCTTGCAAACTAGTGCTTTGGAACCATGTTGATAACTTCTAAACCCAATAGTATCAACTGATAAGTGGAACCCAATTGAAAACATGTGGATGAGATGCAAGGGCCCTAAGGACTTGTGTTTTCCATCCACCCTAGTCATCTGTTGCCAACTCCAAAATAGTTTTGGCATAAATTGAATAAAATGTTTCACTCATCAACTTATGTCCTAGATATCTTCCTACTAATTTTTTCACTCATTGGCAATGAAATCTTTCATCATGAATCTGGTTCTTGAGGAGCAGTGCCCCTAGTTCCATTTAGATATGCATCAAATGGGAGTGGGACGACCTTCAAGGCTTCAAAATTACTTTCCTTGGCCCTGAAATAATTGTATAATGTTGGGCCTTATATTTGGATGAAACTAATGGATTTAGGAATTCAGAAATTGAAGTCACCAGGCTGTTAATAGGGACTGGAAACATGGACATGAGTGTAGCATTTTATTTAGTTTTGGAACTAAATATAAGAGTTTGAGTAAAATAGAAAAAAAGAAAAACAAAGTTATAACAATGGGGTTGAACCATCAACCATCCATTAGAAGATTTGATTAGATTCACACTAGCTGAATGAAGGAATTTTGCACCTTTGTTATACTTAGAGCTGCATCACACAAAGTTTTAATTGGAGTTGTATGTTTGAATGACAGTAAAAGCTGCACAAAACAAATAAAAAGTTCTACTCCTCTTTCTTGGGTTGGCTTATAATTTAATGGTAAAAATTGGCCTAAACAGAATTAGAAAGTTTTATAAATGTGAAAAATGTACAAAACCTCCAGATGATTCAGTTGAAAAAAAAAAAAAAAAAACAAAAAAGACATGTCTGTTCAATTCAATTCAACCAAGTCTTTTCCCAACTATATGAGGTTGGCTAGATGAATCCTCTTCCTTTACTTTGTTCTATCAAAGGCTAAGACTAAGGACCATACAAGGAATCCTTGTAGGCTATAATTACTTAAAATAGTATGTTTAAGAATTAGCATATACTGTAACTAAAAGCGATTCAAGAATTACTGTAGTATGCATACGTCCTTATAAATATATATATATATATATATATATATATATATATATATATTCTATTTAAATTTTTCTTGACATTCTTCTATAAGCAAGGTTTTGATCTTTTTTTGCCTTTCCATTCTTGAGTTTGATCATTTTCTCTTCTTGAAATTGCTTTTCCTCAAGTTCAGTTGGATTGTATCATATAGCATGGTTTTAGTCTTGGTTGAGATAGAGTAGGAAATAAGAAATTCAAGAGGACATGGTATAGAGGTCGCTCTTGTGTTAATGAGCCAAATTAAGCAACAAATGATTGTAAAATTGTAGTGATGAAGATGTTCATGGGAGAAAAAGGTACAAACATGTAGTTTTTGTTTATTTTTTTAAATAATTTTACCTAATCCTAAGATTTAATATAGTTTGAGAAAATGCATAGGTGTTACTTAATATTTCGTATTTTTTGTTTACCTTTGTGTCAGATCACATCACATGGAGATTCTATTAGAATCACGATGTTGAGTTGGATTCATGCCTATTACATAAATAGAGAGTCGCGTCGTAATTAATAATAAGAGGTTTGATTGGTCATGCAGCAGTTGTCAAATACGTGTGATTCTTAATATTAGCTTGATATGCTTACCAATGAGTTATCATTTGCATATTCTTCATTAGTATGTTAATGCTTGGTATGCATTGTTTGGTAGGAAAAAGATAAAACAATTTTTTTTTTCTTATACCTCCAAAGCTAAAGACTAGGATCTTTTCATATTAGAAACGTTCATTGTAGAAGGTTCAGCAGATTCCAGATTTCTTGAAGCAGAAATATATTTTCTTTGAATAAAATCTTCTTCTTTTGTATGTTTTCATAGGCAGTCCGCGGGTTTTTTCTTACTCAACATGTGCCCTCTATCTCTTTCAAACTTCAATAGGTGATTCTATCATTTGTGTGATTCATAGAATCTTTACCTTGGACTTCTGAGGTTCTTAAACTACACACTTTGCACCAATCCTCAAGTTGAATTTGATTTGAATTGTTGGTCCTAAGGAGTTATCGACTAAGTTAAAAATGTAATAGAAAATACTTTATAGATTATTCTAAGATGAGGTCTTTACAGATCGTACTGTTGTTTCGGTAAAAATTGAGGTCTAGAATGTTTAAAGCATTAAACATTCAACCTTTTGTGTTGTTTGGATTTGAACGTGAGGATCATCTTTGGAGATTCCCTGCAATGCTTTACTATCTTCTTCCTGCCTTATTGTGTCCTTAAAATCTAATTTACTCATAAGTGAAGCTTTCATTGGTTTAAATCAAATCAAAAGGAAGACTACAGGCTTTTTGCAACTTTCATTAAATGCATCATAGAGGAATGAGCATTTCAAGATTAGAAAATACGGCTTCAGCATAATAGTATTTCATGTGTGCCCTACTAGTTTTGCCTATTTGTATTGAATCTTTTTAATTAGAATATATATTTATAATGATGTTATCTACCAACATCACATTCCTCTTTCCTTTTTTGCTGGTGAACTTGTTCTATTTGAAGCCACATATGAATGTTGAGGTAGTGAAGCAGGGATAAAATTAGAACTAAATTACTAGTTAAGAGATCCAAGTCCATTAACGTCCCATTCCACCAATTTTGGTGACACTTAGGGAAACAACAATTCTGGGAATACATAGTCTGTATTAGAACATGCAAGAAAACTCAAGTTAAGGCTTTGTCTCAAACTCTTAATGACTTGTTCTAGCCCTTTTGCACCAACACTTTCTTCAACATCCTCAATTGTAAAGTCAAAGAAGGAAATGTTGCCACATTTAAGGTATTACTATTCTAATTCGTTCTTTTACATTTATAAAACTTTCGTTCTTAACATGATATGTCTTGACAGGTCTCCCGAACGTTTGCAGAGGGGAAAATCTCACTAGAAGAGTACGTCACCACATTAAAGACCAAAGTTGGCTTGAAAAATCTTATAGAAGCTGTAGGAATTGGCAAAGGAAAGGAGGATCTCACAGGCATTGTTACGGAACCTGCAAAGGTCAATCAAGTTATTCCTACTCGGGTTGAAATTCCTGTTGGCAAGGCATGTTCTTCTCTCACATCCGAGGATATCATCAAGTTTCTAAAAGGAGATTTCCGGTTAAGTAAAGCTCGATCCAACGATCTCTTCTGGGAAGCTGTTTGGCCACGCTTGCTGGCAAGAGGGTGGCACTCGGAGCAGCCCAAGAATCACTGTCATGCCAGCTCCAAGCACGCTTTGGTGTTTCTCATACCCGGTGTTAAGAAGTTCTCAAGAAGAAGACTTGTGAAAGGAAACCACTACTTTGATTCTGTTACTGATGTCCTAAATAGAGTCACTTCAGATCCAAAGCTTCTTGAGATTGATGGTGAACATGCTAAAATCAACAAGGGCGATGAAAAATTGGATCAAGATAGCCATCGTGGTCAGCAACATTGTTATCTTCGTCCAAAAATACTGAATAGCAATTCAAATCTGATGAAGTTTACTATTGTGGACACCAGTATGGTTCATGGAGAAGAACTGTTGGCTATTAGAAAGCTTAGGAGTTTGCCGATTGATCCAGAAGATACTAAGACACCTGCAAGTTCTAATGGAAAAGATGATCAGGATAACTCCGAAGAGCTCGTTGGTGAGTTAGACTCTTCTGATACAACATCGAATAATCAAGGAGATAATCATACTTCCAGCCCCTCAAAGGCCTTCTCTGATGCACAAGAGATAAACATCGCGACACAGGAGACAAACATTAATGGCCCAGAAGCTGCCAAGGTGGAACTAAGAAACCATAAGGTTGAGTTCACAGGTCCAATGGAGAAGAAACTGCCTAAGACTATAAAATGCCAATTTAGCCGAAGGGCGAAATCCTTGGTGCCATCAAACTATTTATCCCCCATCACAAAACGGCGTAGATTAACGGCTTGTGGCCATTCAGAAGCAAGCTGCAGTATTGATAGTTTCTCTGGCAACTCTGGCCTAACTAAGAAACGGGAGCAAAATTTTTCCTCTGCTGAAGCGGGTCCATCTCATGAGAAATTATTTACTAGTTCTTCAACCAAAGGAAATTTAGAAGGTGGCATTGAGGGCAGTCTTGAAGATAATTGTATTGTTGCATCTGTGTTTCCTGAGAAGTGTCAGGCCCAGACTTCATTTGATCTGAACTTACCGCATGTCCCTCTAGATTTTGAAACTGGCAAACCATTCACCTTAAAAGAGGCAGACGGGCTGGATGAGCAAAGTGAGAATAACCCATCCTTCTCATCTGAATCGAAGCAGAAGCAAGAAGATTCACTCGATATGAACGAGCTTGATCTTGAACAGCAATCTAGGATGGGCACTAGAAGGCAAAGCACAAGAAGCCGCCCATTAACTGCAAAAGCATTGGAAGCCCTTGCATGTGGTTTCTTAACCACAACAAAACGGAAAAGGAAAGGAACAGAACCTATATCTGAAGAAAACACAACAATGAGGCCTTCCCGCCGAGCCCGAGGACCAGCTGGAAATGCAACAAACTCTGATGGTATTGCCACAGGGGCCCTGGAATCCATTGTAGAAGAGAAATTAAGTGACGCCAGTAGTAACACCAATGCGGTATCAAAATCCAATGATCAAACTGAAAGGCCATAAGGAGCTATCATGGGTCCCTAAGCAATTGCTCTGTCTAGTTAGTGATTGCCCGGTTTCTTACTCAAGCTCGTAGGTAGATACAGAAAGAAGTGGCTGGTTCTTTGAATGCTCTTGAAGCAAGTTCCATGCTTCTGCATGTACTCTCTACTCTGGGGACCCTTCTGTATATACCAGTTTATGTTAAGCTCATTGGTGACCTTTGAAATCACTGAAATGAGATGAATGCCTTATCAGGTAATGCAGCTTTGACACAAACCACATACATATGAAGCAAGCAATTGATTCTGTTGGGTTTGAACTAGCATTGGACGAAGAGACGATAATGATAGAGTCATATATACATACATCTATATTTATACTCCTTTGCAAGTATGGTTGGCTTGCTCAATGATTCCCATGGTCTCTTGGGTCACTGGCTTTCCTGGCAAAGTTGGTGGGCTGCCTCAACCGGCAAGGATCAAGCCTTATGCTCCTTCACTACAAATGGGTATCTTCTGATCTTGTCCTGTTAAGGTTTACCTTACCTTCTTTCATGTTGAGCCAAATTTCTGCAGTGATTTTTTTCTTTTCTATTTCCCTTTCTCTTTTGGGTCTTTATAATCATTCTGAATTTTCATTGCTCAAGAGCCAGCAATTCGAGAAATGAACAGACTTTGCTTAAGTTTTTCACTCCTGTTCTTAGAAGAACTTGGATGAACTTTTTCTGTTCCCTTAGCTTTCTTCGATACGCTTGCGTGAGAAGTTTCTTGTGATATAGCATAATATGTATAAACTTTGCATGAAACATAGATACATAAATACATGCATACGTACATTCTTTTTGTGAACGTTAAACTCAGAGCTTTGTGCTTGGAACTAACACTGATCCCCTGTTATAAACTCTTTATAAATTTAATTGAATTTAGGGGAGAACACGTCCAAAACTAAAGAGCAAAACTACACTTCAAGTCGACTCTGATCATATCAGTTATAAGATAATTCAAAATAGCCTTTCTGAAAAGCCCAGCCCAGCCCATCCCAGCCCAGCCAGCCTAATAATCATGGACCAGCCTTAACTCTCCATTTGGATTGGTGAGCCATGAGAAAAAAAAAGAAGAAGGGCTTTTTACGTAATTATACAATATTTAGAAATATATTATAAATATACTATGTATTTCAATGTTATACATATAATTAAAAATTAATTACAAAAATATCAGAAAGTGGGGTGTTACCATTTTAAACCTAAAAAACCCGCGAAATCAGCAAACAAACAAGAAAAT
>JAJIYU010018230.1:0-11299 GCA_030144865.1 Tinospora cordifolia
TTGAGAGAAGAACTTCTCACACACACAAGAAGGAAAAGATGGGAAAAGGTGCCAAGAAAAAGGCTTTGAGAAAATAAGAGGAGCATTCAACTCTTATTTTTTGGAATGAATGAAATTATGAGCCTAGGGGGGTTTATATAGGTTTTTCAAGGGAGAAAATTAGAAAGTTTTGTGTTCTTCCTTGAATAAAATACTCTAATTCTCCCTAATTTCGTACTTTCTAACTTTTGGAGCAAAATGAGTATTTTTCAAAATTTTTTCGAATTTTAGAAATATTTTTTGGAATTTAGAAACTATTTTTTTTGTATTTTTCATTATTTTTCGATAATTTTCGTAATTTAAATTTCGGATTTAATCTGGTTCTTAGGATTTTCCTCTAGATATGCATTCAATTTTGATCTGAACCGTTGGATTGATCTCGGATCAATCAACAAAAATTGGATTCTCAATTTCAGCCATTGGATTTCCTTGAGCGCATCAACGATCGCGATCTAATCAAAACGGCTTTGATCTGAATCGCCCAATGATCCTCAAGCCCACCATTGTTCGCAATCTCTCAACGCGACTTCGATCTCAACCGTCCGATGATCCTCGATCATAGTGTGCAGATCTGATTTCGCAATCAACGAACTCTCTTCTGGTCGCACGATCATCCTCGAGTTACATACGCGAATCTCTAGCCGTTTGATCTTACTGATTCGGTGCGCTCGAGCGTACGTGCGGATCTGATCTTGGCCATAGGATGGTGAGATCAGATTCAATATCTACGGTTCATAGTATTTTGAGTTTATTTTTGATTTTTTAACCGAATTTCTTGCTTTTTTTTCAGATTTTTTTTCAAATCTCGATCCCAATTGACTTTCTAATCCTGTTTTCATCAAAAACTTCACATATCCTTGTATTTTTGGCTATGATATCCCATTTTATGAATTATAATCATATTTTTTCTTCCAAAAATCCACTAAATTGATTTTTATTCCTCATTTGGGTAAATAAGATTTGCCAAAATTTTCATTCATCAATTTTGTATAATTTTCTAAGTACAAATTCAATTTTCATATGAATTTTTCGAGATGTTACAACCTACTCTCCTTAGAAAAAATTTTGTCCGTGAAATTTGTACATATTTAGGTATTCCTTGTGAATAGATGCGGGTACTTGGTCTTCATCTTGCTTTTGAGTTCCCACATGGCTTCTTCTACCTCGTGATGTTTCCACAACACCTTCACTAATGGGATATCCTTTGTTCTTAGATTCTGCACTTTGTGGTCAAGGATTCTAACTGTTGTTTCCTCGTAGGTAGCATCATCTTGAATATTCACTTCCTCCCTGTGAATGATGTGAGAGGGGTTAAGTTCGTATTTCCTCAACATGGATACATGGAATACATTATGTGCTGAAGTCATCCGGTTTGGTAGCTCCAACTCATAAGCACATTCCCCGATTCTTCTAAGTATTTTAAAGGGTCTCACAAACCTTGGAGATAACTTTCCTTTGAACCCGAACCTTTTGATACCCTTCTGAGGATTGATCCTCAAAAATACTTTGTCCCCAACAAGGAACTCTAATGGTCTTCTCCTTTTGTCTGCGTAGCTCTTTTGACGACTCTGCACAGTAGTCAGTCTCTTTTGTATTAACTTGACTTGGTTGCTCATTTCTTCCACTATGTCTAGCCCAGTTAATACTTGATCTTCAAGTTCAGCCCAACAGGTAGGTGATCTGCAAGGTCTTCCATAAAGAGCTTTGACTAGAGCCATTTTTATGCTTGCCTGATAACTATTGTTATAGGCAAACTTTGCCAAGTATAAGTACTTGCTCCAATTCCCTTTGAAGTCTAGAACGTAAGCCCTCAACATATCTTCCAAAATCTGGATAACTCTCTCAGACTGGCCATCCGTCTGAGGGTGAAAGGTCACACTCATGGTAAGCTTAGTACCCATCTCCTTCTATAAACTCTGCCAGAATTGTGACGTGAAGCGAGAGTCTCTGTCAGACACGATAGTCTTGGGTACACCATGAAGTATGACGATTTCTTTCACATAGATTTCTCCCAGCTTGCTGACTTGGTCTGTGGATCTGATTGGCAAGAAGTAAACTACTTTGGTGAGACGATTCACTATTACCCAAACAGTGTCTTCTCCTCTTTGGTTCCCGGGTAAACCACTAACGAAGTTCATGGCAATGTTATCTTACTTCCATTCAGGGATTGTGTAACACCCGTAACTTCGTGGTCGTGCCACGTATTCAGTGAACGTGAGATGAATAATAACGAATGAAGTAGGATCATGTACAATTTAACTACGGATGTAGAATATGCTTAGAAATAAATGAATTATTTCATAGCTCACTCACGCTCGCACGAAGGCGCGAGTGATACAAAATAATAATAATAATAATAATAATAATAATAATAATAATAATAATAATAATAATATATCATTTGATGGGAAAACAATAATAGTATGATAAAACTATATTTTATATTTTATAGATAAATATAGATAGTTCAAATAATTATTTAATTAGTAACAATAATAATAACAACATCGAAACATATATGTAGTCATAATAAGACCTAAACATTAAAATGATCGGCACATAAATATATATATGCATATAGAAAAGACATTAAAATATACATATCACTATGAAAGCATCATAAGGCTTTATACATATGTCCATTCACATGAAAAAACAAAAAAAAAAAAAAAAAAAAATCATACATATGCATGCATGCAAATGAGTAGTGCGTGGGACAATGTTGAGTGGTGGAAGTGTATCCAAGAAGTGAGCGGAGTGAGTGGAGTCTCGAACCATCCGGGGTGGATTGAAGAGGAAGCCAGTGCGTGGCTTGCTAGTGTGGTCGGCGTGATGAACATACAAGAAGATTGAAGCAGGAACACACGAGAGAGAACGTGAAGGAAGAGTGATTGCTGCTACTCCGAAATATTGAACGAGTAGAGCCAGGTGCTGTCATGTTTGCAGCTACTGCTGCCATTGCGGATGCTGCTGCTGGGGGACGTGAAAGCTGAAGCAGAAGAAGAAAAACGGCCGCTGCTGCAATGAAGAAGGAGAACGGAGGAAGCCGTGCTGCTGTGGGGCGGAGGTACACGAACAGAGGAAGGGAAGAAAGCAGCGCATGAGCTGCTGCTGCGGAATGGAGAAGAAGACGGAGCAACGGCCAGGTGAAATTAATCCGAGAACTGCAGCTGCTGATGTGTAACGAAGAAGAAGCTGCTCCCTGCTGTCGAATGAAGAAGAGAAAATTGCAGCTGCCTGATTCGTGCATCACAACAGAGGAAAGAGGAAGGAAAACAGAGCAATCACGTTGCTGCTGCTACTGGTGTCGCCGGACAAGAAGAACAGAGGAACAGAAGTGTTGCCATGGTCCATAGGTTGCAGCTGCCATTATTGGCGTTGTCACTGCCAGAAGGAAGAGACCGTGGTGTTGCTGCGTTGAAGAAGAAAGAAGGGCTGAAACTTGAGGACGAGACAGAGGAAGAGAATGAAGAAGAAGGAGAAGCTGAAGAAGGAAGCCGGAGAGGAAGGAAAAGAAAACAGAGCAATGATGCTCTATTTCGGTGGTTGCTGTCATTGCTGCTGTTGCTACGGCTACGCTGAAGAAGAAGGAGAGTTCCAGCTGCTAGGAGTCAGGCGTGAGGAAGAAGAGCAACTAGCTGTAGCAGGGAAACCGAATTGAAGAGGCAGAGGAGCGGAATCTGGTTTGAGGTGGGTGCTTTGAGGCGTGGTATTTGCTGGCCAAGGATGGGAATCGGAGTAACCTTCTGGTTCGTGGTAGTAAGCAGAGCAAAGAGATCTGGAAAAAAAAAAAAAAAATTGATTTTCTGGTTTTGGGTGAACAAAGAACGAAAAAGGAGAAGGAATTTACGTTGAAATTCCTGTTGAAGTTGAGCTTTGGGCGATGGTGATGCGTTCAGCAAAGAAATGGAAGAAGTGAACAGCTAAACTTGAATTATTTTTCTAGTTTTCTGGTTATCAAAAACAGAGCAGATAGTGTCTCATTTTCTGGGTTCCAATCTTGGTTTGGAATTGAAATTGTGTATAGTATTGGGTTAAATCTTTGTGAGAAGGAGAAGAAAAGTTGAAATGCAAATTTGGGGATTTTGTGTTGGATCGTAATTCGAAGATGATGAACAAAGAGAAGATTAGAGTCAACGAACGAGAATTGAATTGCTTGACGGCGAATTGAGCTGTGGAATGTGATCGTGTTTGGGCGAGAGCCCATCGCTGGCATAGTTCGTACAAGGAAGACGACGTGAGGTACAATTGAGATTTTTTAAATTTTAGATAGTATGAATTTTATTTTTAGACGATTTTAGGTGCGACAACAAAATGAAGAAAATTAGGATTTTAAAAACTTTATTGAATAGTTTAGTAAAAATATTATTTTGATACTTGTGGATTACGATAGAAACTTATAATATAAATATTAAAGTTTAGAAAGTTTGAAATTTAAATATGAAGACCTCAATTATTTTTAGACGTTAGATATAAATAATAAATATTGAAGTTCTTTTTATTCGTATAGAAATTAATTGAACCATTTAAGATAAAATAATTTTATTTTGGAACTTAGAATTTAAGAAATGCGTAAATTAAATTTGATATCTAAATATGAATAATTTAAATTAACTTAATTTCAAAGGGATGTAACTTAGAAAATTTTATGTGATAAATTAATACCTTGTAACTTAGTTCAAATTTTAGATATAAAAATATTACTTTTAAGTGAAATGAAATTTATAGAACATAAATGAATTATTTTAGAGTCCAAATTTAAGTTAATGTTTTATTAGCCATAATCTAAATAAATTTAATTAGAAGCTAATAAATCATAGAAACCTGAAATTTAATTATGAGAAATTAGTATTAATTAAGGTTTAAATTAGAAGAATTATTATTTTTCTACAATATAAGTATAAAAGTATTCTTGAACATAATTGTAATAAACACTAAAATTATGGAAATGAATAAGAATGATCTTTTTATTTCAATTGTGGAAACCTTATTTTGACCTGAATAGACTTAGTGGAAATTTATATTTAAATTTTGATAATCATCTTAGAAATCATTCAAACTTATTTAGTATTAAATTTCAGACTGGTACAACTTAGAGTGTCGGATTATTCAGAGGAAAGCAAGGTCGCCCTGAGGAACGGCAAATCAGGTGGGCATGACTTCCTTGTTTTCATCTGTATTATATGGATTTAAGATTCAAAGCATTTGATTGAATAATTCTAGGATTACTATAATTTTATTAGGAAAATTATTGAATTTGTTTGGTGTGATTGGATGATGGATGATTTATTTAATTTGTGCCTTGTTTATTTATAGCATGCATTAATAGGAAATCATGCAGCTAGACTTCATTATTTACGCATGGGAATGGCCTGCATTCTTTTATTTATTTTCCATGATATACATGATGATTGGCATGAATGAAATGGTTTGTAAAACTAAATTAAGACGATGGTTTATAAAGAATCCACGTACTGGTACGATTGACGAGCCTGAAGCGGATCGAGGTGCATCTCCTATATGTCACCGCTTGAGATCGTCGAGCCACAAGGCGGATCGTAGGTATTCCCACCCGAGCTGACTATGACAGCTCGAAGTCTTTGAGAGATGGTACGATGCTGCAGTAAGTATGCTCTCTTAGGCTGTGATGTGAGTATCGATTGATTTTAGATGATTATTAGAACCCTCTGAGATTTGACTGGATCATAGGGAATACCGAGAGGCATCTCAACCCTCTTCCGGTCTTAGAGTTCGACTAAAACAAATGAATGTTTGAACGCCTAATGTTTGAAAGTGTTTGTAATGTTTTGGATTGGGTCTATATAATGCATGTGATGTATAAGATTGATCCACTGAGCTCTCAAGCTCACTCCCATTCTATTTTTCAGGTACACTTGGACTTAGAATATGATGTCTTACGTCAGAAGACTCGCACCCAGATTGGACACCTCATGGGGAGGTCGTCAGGGATAGGTGATTGGGAAGTTATGTTTTATGTATTATATTGGATTGTTTTTAATGTGTTTTCATTGGTTAACTTTGATTGGTTATCTTTAAATGGCCTTACTTGTTTAATGATTTTGGTTTAAATGAATAGTTTTAAAACTATTCAGCTGCATTGCTTATGATTTATTCGGTAAAATTATTGTAACTTTCTATCTTGCATGGAATATCTTCATAGAAATTGACATGAGAAATAAATTTTATGAATTTGACTTGGAAGAAAAGATTTTGTCAGAAAGAAATTTTCAAGTAGCATCTCAATTTTTGACGGACGACGATCCACACGTGAGGTAACACGTGAACGGAGGTCCGGTCAAAAATCGGGGTGTTACAAATTGGGAGTGGTTGTAACATTCCAGAGGGTTTCTAGTGTTCTGCTTTCACTTGTTGGCATGTTAAGCACTTAGAGACGTATTTAGCTATGTCACTTTTCATTCCTCTCCACTAGTAGGTTTTCCTGAGGTTCTGGTACATCTTATCCCCACCAGGGTGCATGGTATACTTAGTCTGATGAGCTTCATCAAGTATGATTTGCTTGCTCTGTCCCTACTGAGGTACACATATCCTTTCCCTGAGCCTTACGATGTTTTCAGCATCCATCCTAAAGTCAATATGTTTTCCTTGCATGACTCCTTCAATTAGTTGAGCAAGCCACTTGTCTTGCTTCTGTTCATCCCTGATCCGATGTAATAGGTCCATTTGGCAAGACATATTGTAAAGATAGACTTCTTTCTCGTTGAGGTTTACACCCAACCTAAAATCTTCAATCAACTGGTACATCTGACCTTTTTCTTCTTCCTATTTGTTAAACTTCCTACTCAAAGCATCAGCCACTACATTGGCCTTCCCCGGATGGTAGTGTAGTTCAAAATCATAGTCTTTCAAGAATTTCATCCATCTCTATTACCTGAGGTTCAACTCCTTTTGGATGTAGATGTACTTCAAGCTCTTATGATCTGAAAACAACTCAAATTTCTTCCCATAAAGGTAGTGTCTACAAATCTTCAGGGCAAACAAAATGGCCGCTAGTCTAGGTCATGAGTAGGGTAATTTCTCTCATGGACCTTTAGTTGTCTCGAAGCATAAGCGACTACTTGTCTTTCTTGCATCAACACTGCTCCAAGCCCACTCAGGAAAGCATCAGTATAGAGTGTGTAAGTAACACCAGGAGTTAGGGTGACTAGAACAAGAGCCATAGTCAATCTTATCTTCAGTTCTTGGAATGACTGTTCACATTTCTCATCCCACTGGAACTTAACTCCTATTCTGCTCAACTTAGTCATAGGTTCTGCCAACTTGGAAAAGTCCTTAATGAACCTTCTATAGTAGCCTTCCAAGCCCAAGAAACTTTTGATTTTTATTACTATCTTGGGATGCTTCCAAGTCATAACGGCTTCCACTTTCTCTGGATCTATAGAGATGCCTTTTGTTGACACAACGTGGCCAAGGAACTGGACTGTCCTCATCCAGAACTTGCACTTATTGAATTTAGCATATAGCTTGTTTCTTCTGAGAGTTTCTAGTACAATCCTCAAGTGTTCTAGGTGCTCAGCTTTTGACTTAGAGTAGATTAGTATATCATCCACGAATACCACTACAAACTGGTCAAGGTACTGTTTGAACACTCGGTTCATCAAATCCATGAAGGCTGTCGGGGCATTGGTCAAACCAAAGGGCATCACGGTGAACTCGAAGTGTCAATATCTTGTTCTAAACGCTGTCTTGTGGATGTCAGACTCTCGAATCCTTAGCTGATGATATCTTAACCTAAGATCAAATTTAGAAAAATGAGTGGCTCCTCATAATTGATCAAATAGGTCGTCAATCCTTGGTAAAGGATATTTATTCTTTGTTGTAGCTTGATTCAACTTCCGGTAGTCGACACACAGTCACAAGGAACCATCCTTCTTTTTCATCAATAATACTGGGGCTCCCCAAGGTGATTCACTCGGCCTAATGAAACCTTTCTCCCTGAGCTCGTCTAGTTGAGTTTTTAGTTCAATTAGTTCTGCTGGCGCCATTCTATAAGGAGGTATGGCTATAGGGTTGGTTCCAGGGTGAAGCTCGATCTTGAACTCTAACTCTCTTGCTGGTGGTAGTCCAGGTAAGTCATTTGGGAACACATCCTCGTACTCACTGACTACAGCTAGGTTAAGAATATTCTTCAAGTTAGTAGGTTCTTCTTCAGAGAATTCCTCAAACTCATCCATCTTCTTCAAGCAATTCAGCAAGGCTAGGGTTGGACTCCTTGGTAGTCTTCGCATATCCCCATTGATTTTAAAGATCTCCCCAGAAGGTAATGTTATGGTTACCCGTCTCTTAGGACAATCTATCTGGGCCAGGTACTGATCTAACCAATCCATCCCCAAGATTACATCATAGCCATAGAAATGTAGGGTATATAGGTCGATTGTTAAAAGTTTATCTCCAAACCTAAGGTTACAACTACACATCTTTTTTGAAGTCACTGTGGTCCCTATTGGCGTGGACACGTTCAAAGTTACAGGTACTATTTTTGTCATAAGTTGTAACTTATCAGCTAGTTCTTCAGAAACAAAGGATTTAGAGGCATCTGAGTCAAACAACAGTCTCATAGCAACATTAAACAATAGGAACCTACCTTCTACTGCAGGGTCCTAGTCTTCCTGGGTCTCAACCGTGAACATTCTGGCCTAGTTCTGACCACAGCCTTGGTTTTGCCCTTGATTAGCATTCTGATTCTGTCTGACTTGAGATCACCCATTCTGACTTCCCCCCTGAGTATTCTGTTGTTGCTGCTGGGAAGCCTGAGCTGGTGCAGTTGGGCAATTTTTCGCCAAATGACCCTTTTGCTTGCATACGAAACATAATCCCAGCCACTTAGCTTCTTCCCTTGACTCGTCTTTGTTCTGCCCCTATTTCTAGGTCCATGGTGCCTTTCCACCACTCTTAGTCTTTTTCTAGGCCTTTGGGTTCTCTATTTCATTACTAGGCCTCTTGTTCTTTTCCTCTCAACCTTTGTTCTAAGTTGAGTTCATGCCTTAGGATCCCTATATGTCTTTAAGCTTAGAGTCATAATCACTTTTCGAATATCAATCTTAAGACCCCAAGCAAACCAATTAGTTTTCATTCTTTCTTGTTAGATCAGCTCCCAAGAGAACTTATCCCATTTAGTAAATTTTCTCTCGTACTCAGCTATAGTTAAGTCCTTCTGATTCAATCTAATGAAGTCCTCTTGCTACTTCCACAGTGTCGTCTCTGGAAAGAACTTTTTGTGGACGACCTCTTTGAACACTTTTTGGCACACCTTTTCAACGTCAATATTTTTTTTAGCAAATATTCATACTACCATAACTCTAGATTCAGTTTCTAGGTTCTCGATTTGTTCAGTGGCCTAAAGTCTTTCTTTTAGGTTCTTTTCATGCATGGGTACAGGATTTGGTCTTAAAGCAAATAAACAGTAAAACATGCATATCATACAATCATACAATCAAGCTAGCATAACAAAGTTCCAAGCTTCCACCTAAGCTTTCAGGTTCAAGTGTCCCATACCACTCTACCCCTTCCACTTAGGCTTTCACTCAGAACAGAGCCGCACCCAAACGATTTCGCAAATTGCTCGATAACTAAGGTTCTCGAGCCCACTATACTCAATCGTCCTATACCAGCGAGCATAGAGAAACCCATTCTGCCAAAGTTACCGATCATTCACCACATATGGTCCATCATTCTCCGAGTCCAGGCTTCCTCCATAACCCCGAATTCCTATGCATCCCATACTACATAGAAATCGAAAATTATAGAAGCTTCTCGGTCTTGTGTCCTGATCAAATAATTTTCTGTTTTCACACAAGTTTCAATCTCTAGCCTATGTCCTAGAGTTTTATGCTTTTGATCCACTGTGCCATCCATGGCTATAGCCGTTTCTACCTAAGGTCTTTTCTCTGGACCAAAGGTTCGGTTCTGGTTGACTTGCAACCTCTGTCTAACCAAGATACCACCTTTGGCATCTTTTTCGACTTCTAATCAATTCTTTGCCCTAATTTTCCACCTTCTTATAATATTTTTTTTATCAAAAATAAGAGTGTTCTTTAACTCTGACTACTCATATAAGCTGGTGGGACAACCTCCAGATCGGGCGGCAAGACTAAAATCTTCTTGGCAATAGCGCTTTCTAGGGCGGGATAACCCACCTCCCTTTCAATGTTTAACTTTACTCGAGATAAGGCTTACCCACTATCGGCTCAACTTGTAGTCTTTGTATCAAAACAAAACATTTTCAAAACATATATTACCCTTTTTGAAAACATTTTCTAAAACATTCATCAATTTCAAAAATAGAAGGTAGGACATTCTAAATTCAATTCAATTCAAGGTGAAACCTAATTTGGGTTTCTGATTCTTGTCAAGCAACTAATGTTTGACTTTCTATCTCTAGCCTAATCAACACATGTTTAGGCTTGATTTTCTATCTTAAGCGCAAGGCATCTAAAGCCTCGGCTTTGATACCACCTTTGGTATTAGAGTAACTTTCTAATTCTTGGCCCAACAACTAATGCTCAGGCTCTGATACCGCCTTTGGTATTAGAGTAACTTTCTAATTCTTGCCCAGTTCATCTACTAACTGAGCTCTGACACCACCTCCGTAACACCCCAACCCCCGTATCTTTTAAGCAGTGTACATTGCCACCGTTCTCTTGATAGTGGACTTAACAAAACGGCGGGTCGGGCCGGTGCTACATTACAAGCGACACACATTTGTTCTTTTCTTTTCAATATCTCGTGCCTTTGTATAAATTTCAAGAATGCAAATTTTCAATAAAATCAAGGCAAATTAAAAGAGATAAAGAAATTCAAACTATTTTATTCATAATAGAAATTGAGAATACTAAACTCTAAAAAAAACTAATTGTTACAACGGAAGACTTCAAAATACTTTTCAGTAGAAAAGCATAAAAACTTTGGGCAATATGCCCTAAAAATTCTAAAAAAAAAAAATTATAATACTGTAGATACTTTCTAAGAACTATCTATATTCAACTACTCCATGGGTTTATGTTCCTGAAAAATAAGAAAGGAAGAGTGAGCACATAGTCCAGTGGATCCTTTTCGAACAACCATCTATCATATTCAAACTCATAACACAATTATAATTCAAACAATTGCAATCATTAGGCGTTTCAAACAACAATTTGTTCAAGTCAGGTCTCAGACCAAAAGGGCCTTTAATCCCTTGATGTTCTTAACAAAGTACCTCCTTAGAGTTAAATATAGCTTT
>JAJIYU010018231.1:0-11306 GCA_030144865.1 Tinospora cordifolia
TTCTCAAGAGAATGAAAAACTCTCCCCTATTTCTCTCTTCTCTCTTATGTTCTTGAGTTCTTCTTCTTCTTTTCTTGATCTTCTAGTAGTTTTTCTTTTATTTTATAATACTAATCAATTTGATACATAATTTTCTTTTTTTCTTTTTTCTTTAACAATTTCTTCTTTTTTGGATTCAATTAGACACACACACAAATATATATATATATATGTATAATTTTTATATTTTTTTATTAATTTATACACGTAATAAAGAATAATTTGTTTCATTAATATTTACAACTTATTTTTTATATTGTCAAATTATTTTAAGTCAAATCTATAAATTTGAAGCAACTAATATAAAAAATGACATCAAAATAATCTTTACAAGTAAACAATTTTCTAAAATAAAAATTATTTATTGTTACTTTTACAATATTTTTTAGTCAAATCTATAAATTTAAAAAAACTAATACTAAAAAAATTTTAAATTATTCCTTGCAATAATCAATTTTCTAAAATAAAAATTATTTATTATTATTTTACAACAATTAAGTAAAAACCCCATTAATGTCTCTCTTCTTTGTTTTTGGTCCTTTGAATTTGTTTTGTTTTGATGATTAAACTTGCGCTGCGATGGCGTTTTCCGTAAGTGAAAACAAAAATGAAATTAAAACAACTATAGGATTACAATAAATAATGAAGATTAACAGTAAAGAATGAAGATAAACCAAACAAATGTTTACATAAAAATAATAAAGAAATACAAATAATATGTATAAGAAATAAATAAATGAATAAATATAATTTCTTTTTATTTTCTTAATCTATCCCATATTATTTTATTAATTTACACGCGTAATGAAGAATAATTTGTTTCATTATTCTTTACAACTCATTTTACATATAGTCATATTATTTTAAGTCAAATCCATAAATATGAGGCAACTAATAAAAAAAATGACATCAAATTAATCTTTACAAGTAAACAATTTTCTAAAATAAAGATTATTTATTATTATTTTTACAATATTTTAAGTCAAATCTATAAATTTGAAACAACTAATATTAAAAAAAATTTAAATTATTCTTTACAGTAATAAAATTTTCTAAAATAAATATTATTTGTCATTATTTTACAATAATTAAGTCAAAACCCTCATTATTCGTTTTTGGTCCTTTGAATTTTTATTATTTATTTTTAATGAGTAAACTTGCTTTGCGATGGGGCTTTTCTTAATTGGAAACAAAAATGTAACTGAAACAACTATGCGAATACAACAAACAAAGAAGATTAACATTAAAGAATGAAGATTTACCAAACAAATCAACATCCTAATAATACCTAGGTTTTTGGACAAAAATGGCGTTGGAGATGTGAAACAAGACCTGTTACCTGCGGCTGCGGAAACTGCAACAATGGCAACAACTTGGACGGCGACGGCAAGACTGAACGGCGGCAACCCCTCACCGGCGACCTCACTAGCGTTTCATGTGCGTTCCTTCTTCTGTGTTCTCACCGGTTTCTGATTTCCACTATTTTTTTACAGTGCGCATGCCTTTTTACTGCATTTCCACCCTTTCAGGCGCTGCTGGTCTTCGCACATTCACACCTTCAGGGGAGGGGTTTTTTGAAAAAAAAATTGCCCTTATAATTTTTTTTTTGGGTGTATTTTATGGTAAGGGCGACTTTTTAAAAGATGTCTTTTGAATATAAACAAATAAAGTCATATATATATATAGGTGGCATTTTATAGTAAAAAAAAATGAATAATTTTAATTTAATATTAATAAATTAAATAATTTAAAAATAAATTTTTTACAATATTAAAAAAAGAAAAAATACATTTCTATATAAAAATAGAAATATTTATAAAAATACCACTATTTTCGTTTATATACAAAAACGATAAAACGAATAGGAAAAATACCGAAAAACAATTAAAATACGAATTTTAATAAAAATGGAAATTTGAGCTTTTTGGAAAAGAAAATCGGTGGCAAAATAAGTAATTAAGGTTAAAAGAGTATGGACACGACTGAAATTAGTGCATAAGATTTGTGGTGCATGATGGGGTGGCAAAAAAGTAAATTTACAAAAAAAGACATGGTATACAGTCTGTATACAAAGTGTATAACTTATGTATAATTATTTCATTGGTATAATGTTAGTTTAACATTATTATAACATTTAAAATTTAACAAATAACATTAGTATAACATTTAAATTATTAATTAATTGTTATTATTATATCAAACTCGTATAACATTAGTATAAGACTAATATAACATTGATATAACGTTTAATATTTAACATATAACACTGGTATAACATTTAAATCATTAATTAACTATTATTATTATACTAAAAGTTGGTATCCAGTTGGTGCAACACTAGTTTAAAGTCTTTTTCTCATTAGAAAAAAAAACACATTTGACATTTAAATAGTTAATTAACTGTTATTATTATACCAAACTCGTATAACACTAGTATAATATTTAATATATAACATATAACACTAGTATAACATTTAAATCATTAATTACCTATTATTATTGTATCAAACTCGTTTAACACTAGTATAAGATTAGTATAACACTGGTATAACATTTAATATTTAACATATAATATTGGTATAAAAATGGCATATAATAGTATAATGATATAACATCAATATAATATTATAATAATATTATAATGGTACCTATTAATATAATATAATAGGTATAGTGTATACCATCATTAAAAATATTATAATGATAGAATGTAAAAATGTTCGATATACAAAAAGTGAAATGAGCTAGGCCACATATGTTAGGTATAACCATGAGATAAAATTGGTATACCAATCAGTTTTCTGTTATTCCACACAGAAAGTGAGATGTGCTGGGCCAAATATTTAGGTTAGGCCACATATTTTAAGTATAATCATGGTATAACATTGGTATACAAATATTTTCTCTGTTATTTCACACAAAAACTGAGCTGGGTTGGGCCACATATTTTAGGTATAAGCATGGTATAACGTTGGTATACAATCTTTCCTCTATTATTCCATACATAAACTGAGATGAGCTGGCTAGGTATAACATATAACATTGGTATGACATTTAAATAATTAATTAACTATTAATATTATACCAAAAGTTGGTATATAGTTAGTATAACACTAGTTTAAAGTCTTTTTCTCATTAGGAAAAAACACATTTGAGATTTAAATCATTAATTAACTAATTAAAAAAAAATCTGAATACAAAATATATATATATATAAGAAGAATATGGTATAATTTGAATACAAAAATAATTAAAAAATATATAACAAAAATTGATATAACACTGCATAATCTGAATACAAAAAAATAATAATAAAAGTTGGTATAACTTTATATAATTTGAATAAAAAATAAAAAAAAAGAATATGATATAATCGGAATACAAAAAAAAATAAAAAAAGAATCTAACAAAAATTGCACAAAAATAATTAAAAAATATAACAAAAATTGATATAACGTTGTATAATCTGAATAGAAAAGAAAAGAATCTAACAAAACTTGGTATAACTTTGTATAATCTGATACAAAAAGAATAAAAAAATTGATATAATATGAATACAAAAAAAATTAACAAAAGTTGGTATAACATTGTATAATTTGAATGCAAAAACAAAAATAACAAAAAGAATCTGATATAATCTGAATGAAAATGGATACAGTGTATATAATTTTAAAAAATTGTGTAACGTTGTAAATAAAAATGTCTAGTATAGAAAAACTAGGATTCAAGGAGCTAGTAAGATATTTTAGGTATACTAGACTTATAACTATGGTATAACATCGGTATACCAATGTTGGGTCTTCATTTTGTTCTTTGCATTTTGTCCCTCACTGCTTCTCGGCCCATACCCTCACCGTCGTCGCATCTGATGCCCATCATTGAAATCTCGATCGCCGAGATCTCGCCTCTCTCATTCTTCTTCCTGTTCTTCTTCTCCTTCTTCTTGAAAAGTAAAGACGTGGAAACCCTGTGGCCGCCGATGAAGATGAAGATCTGGAATGATGAAGATCGGCGACGGTAATGAGAGCTACCGAAGTAGAGATTGCAGTGGCATTACTTCTTCTCGGTCCCTGCTGCACACTATCGTCGTCAACCTCCGAGATCCCATCGTCAAGATGTTCTTCTTCTCCTTCCTAGAACGATGAAGATCTGAAAAGGATATTCCAGCAGTGTTACTGCTTCTCGGCCCCTGCTGCAACGCTCGCCGTTGACCACCGAGATCCCACCGTCGAGATGTTCTTCTTCTCTTTCCTACAACGATGAAGATCTGAAAAAGATATTGTAGTGGTGTTATTGCTTCTTGGCCCTTACTGTACGTGCTAGCCATCGACCTTTGAGATCCAACCATTGAGATGTTCTTCTTCTCCTTCTTCCTGGAAAGATGAGATCTAGAAAGGAAATTGCAGTGGTGTTATTGCTTCTCGGCCCTTGCTGCACACGCTCGCTGTTGACCGCCGAGATCCCACAGTCGATATGTTCTTCTTCTCCTAATTTTAGAAATGATGAAGATCGAAAACCCTGTGATCGCCAATGAAGATGAAGATCTGGAACGATGAAGATCGGCGACAGTAACGAGAGCTACTAGAGTGGAGATTGCAATGACATTACTACTTCTCGGCCCCTGCTGTACATGCTCGCCGTTGACCATTGAGTTCCCACCGGCCCATGCTTCTCGGCTCCTGCTACCCATCGTCAAATCGTCATTACTACCTCCACCGTGTTGCAAGCGAAGTAATAGAAAACCCTTATTTTGGTATTTTTTATTATAATTAAAAGTATATGACATTATCGTAATTAAATAAAAAAAACTTAAATAATTATGTTATTAAGTTAATTATTGTGATTTTTTTGTAATTTTCTCAAAAAAAAAAAAAAAAAAAAAAACAGACCAAGCCTTTTACATACGTCTTCCAAAATCCGACCCATCCCGATGTGAAATGACACGAGTTTTATCGGGTCAAGTCGGTTGCATGCCTTACACACTTCTAATTTGAACAATGAACGGAACAGGTGACATCTAGACGCCTACGAGATTGTCCGACGAGAAAAGTAAACGGGCGTTCTCATCGAATGATCAAAAGGTCTAGGTTCACGAGGTACTTACCTACTAATTTAATAAAAATATATTAGATAAATTTCGGTTCCAATCTTCCCGGGCAACTATCATTGAGCCTGCCGTCAGTTGAGAATTATGTTCACAAAATTTCCTTTCCAGAAAATACAATGTCATTTTAATCATTTTAACTTGCGTATATCTTGGGAACAATATCGAGAGGTAAAAATGTCAAACAAATAAACCAATAAAATATGAAGAAATCTCCGTTCTTTATTTTTTATTTTTTCTTTTCTAATCCATCATTAGTTTGGCAAAGTCATACTAACATTTCGGCCAATTAAGACAAAAATTTAGTTTGACATTACAACCAGCTAAACCGAGTAGCGGTGAACAAAGCCTATTCTCCACAACTAGGCGAGGCCAATCTATCACGTATTGTCCAAAATTACTGCTAAATCAAGTTGCTGATCAATTTACATCATGTATGCAAGTGCTTCCATCATGTACTTTGGAGAGAAAGAGTCTTATCTTTCAATGAAGATTATCAACATCAACGGAATATTTTAAGTACATGATCAGCAAAGTCTTGGAGAAATAATGAGGAGGAGATGATGACAATCTTTAATATGCCCTGCATGTGCATGTCCCATTAGCCTTATATGGCAGCCAGTAGGATCTTTGTATAAGTTGTTCCCCTTAACTCTAGAAGGGAAGTAAAAGATTGTGGAGTAAGACAAATTGCTTATTGTAATCCAAGTACTTAATCAAGGAAATGACTGAAGGAAAATGACATTTAATACATTAAAAAATCTATAAAATCTTAAATACATAATAAATTTTATAAATATTAAATATTTTCAAAATTTATGAATAAATAAATAGATAAAAAAATATTGTTTATTTATTTACGAACAATTGTAACTGTAAAGTTGATAGATTTTCAACAAAGATAAAATTTTAAACCTAAACACAAGAGCATTAATAATAAAATGAAATATTTTAGTCATTAGAATGACTTAATAGTCTAATTGGTTACAACTATGCATCTAAAACATGAGGTTTTAAGTCTACTTTTTAATCTAAACAAAATATAATAAATAATATTTGAATAGAAATAATCACAAAGTGACCAACCTGGTGAAAAAATAATAGAGAATAGTTTAATAATAATCATGAATAATGATTACAAATTAATATAATGTACATTGAATTATTTAATATATAATATACTAAAATCATTGGAGTCACAGAAAAGTGCACAAAAGCAGTGAAACAGGAAGCTAAAAGAGCAAAAAGGTGACACACAATATGATAATGCAGTTCGGTGCCAACCACCTACGTTTACGGGGCCTCGCCCAGTTCAAGAATCCACTATAAGAAAAGCAGATATACAACCACACAGTGAGCACACGACATGTAATACTTGAAATTTTAATGACGTAATAATTATAATACCTGAAATTTTAGTGACATAATAATTGTAATACATGAAACTTTAGTGACGTAATAACCAAAATTTGGGTTTAAAACACATATACGTATAAATATGTATATTTGTCATTGGTATGCAATTAACTAGTTAGCATAGAAGTATAAAAGAATATACAATGATTAATTAGACATATAGAATTATTGGGTAATTATATGCTTCTCTATTTGAATAAAAAAATAGTATTTTAGTATGATATTAATATAAAAAAGTATATATATAAAGTATTAATTAGATGCACTCATGAAAATAATATTTCGTTTAGTATGATGGTAATATACATAGAGAAGTAATGTGTAAAGGAAAAACATTCATGAAACATCTCATATGTTGAGATGTTAAAGTGGGCATTTGTGTGAAGGAATAATCCCACATTGGAAAGATAAAGACACTATTTAGAGGAGGGCCCTATATAAACCCCCCTACTCCACCCATTTCATTCATCCCAAAGACAAGAGTTGAGAATTACTCTTGCTTTCTCTCTTTGCCTCCTTCTTGGCAACCTTAGTTCTAAGTTCTTCTTTGCTTGAGCTATTCTAAATAGTTCGCGAAGTAGCACGAAGTGCTACAAATAATTTAGGAAGCGATCTCGAAATGAGTTTCTTTCCTTTCTTTTAATTTATTATTTTGATTTAGATGATGTTTCCTTGTTTGGTTAGTTTGATTCTTTTATGTTTTTATTTTTGTTCTTTGCATTTATGTCTTTCATTCATCATGTTGCATGACTAAGAGAGTATGCTCCGTAGTTGCGTCTTGTACGATCTTCTACATCAGAAATCGAAAGTCGTTTTCCTGTTTGAGAGAGTATGCTTTGTAGTTGCGTCTCGTACGATCTTCTACATCAGAAATCGAACATCTGTGCTTTTGTTGATTTATCATGTTATACTGTAGTATGTTCAATTTCTGTTGAAATATTTATCTACCATGCTCTTGCACACAAAAGTCAGATGAAATGAGATTTCAACCATGTACCGGTACGGGAGACTTTCTGTGTTCCATGTAGAATTGGAACTGGCTGTCAATACTGACAACAACATGGAACGGGTTTAAAAAATGAACCCACTAGAAATGGGTTTGAGTTTCAAGATTGATCTCTCTCCCTAGATCTGGAGCACAGAGGGTATTCCCGTTCGGTCTAAATTACGACTGAACTAATATATTGGTTGAATCGAATTAATCTCTGAAAGTGTTTGATCTGCTTACATTGTTTGGTTGGAATAATAGATTAAATAGATGAAATGATTCACTGAGCTGAATAGCTCACCCCCTTATTTTTCACAACAGGAAATTAATCAGCCTGCGAGGAGATTTTTTCATAGAAAGTTTTATTTATTTTATTGTAGGGCACATTGGCCCAAGTAGAATCATATATTTTCAGCTTTAAATTTACTTTTCGTTGTAATGGAATATTGTACTTGGAATTGTTGAATGAACGAATGAAGAATCTTCTTTACTATTATGTCATTTTGTACATAGACTAATGTACACAGGAACTCTAATGCATTTGGGTCTAAGAAGAAGAAAATGTAGCACGAGCCCGTCTCCCGGGCATCCCAAGATTTTTGATCAAATAGAATTGAACCGTCAGATGATGTGGAAAATGGGACTTGGGAGGCGGGGTGTTACACGACACTACTCTTCAGAGAAGTGGTTTTACAGAAAAACAACAACTACTTCAAAACAAACCAGTTTTCAGCAACCTTCAACAGAGCCTACTGTGATTGCTAGAACAGAGCACTGTTGTTTCACTCGATCACTCACACAGAAATAGACAATAAGAAACAATCAATATTCTTAACAATGAATAGAAGACATCAAACGTTGCTTGAGTGATGATCCCTGGCTTCAGACAAGGTTGGGATTAAATAGGATGCAAAGATTAATCCTTCCGTTTGAGAAGCAGATTTTGGAAAATCTTTCTGGGCAGACTGTCTGATAATCTGTTGCTTCTTCTGTTGCGACAGTCTCGTTGAAACCTTTCCAGAATAGAAATAGATCGTGAAAAGCTTCCACATGCTGTAAATCCTTTCGATTTGAGAAGAATGAGAACAAAATGCCTGACCTGTTTGAAAAGGAGAACATTCCTATTTTCCTAGATTCAGAAAAACAAGTGAAGGAATGTTTCTGAAAATGTGAAAACACATTCTTAATGAATAAGGAAATGCAGCCGTGAATACAAGCGCTTTGAAAGGCAGATTTTCAAAAAGATGAACTGTTATTATTGCATAGGTCAGAATAGAAATAATTCGACTGCCAACCGGATCCATTATCTTATAAAGAAGGAAACTGAAATCAAAAGAATAACTTGACATGATGGACCGTTAAGCAAGATCACGTTACCAAATAAAACAGGAAAGAAATCCATTAACAAATCTAGAATACAAATCTGGAAAGAGATTAAAACGGGACAGTAAAAACTGATTTGCAACAATCATTGTCAATTAAGTAGAATCCTAACATATACATCAAATTAGATCAATACTAATATTTTTGTTAATGGCCCATGGAATTAAGATGCACCAACGACCATAAATCAGTAATTTAAACTAGGACCTAAAAAATTATAGATATATATTTAAATTCAAAATTTAAATTTAGAATTTGAATTTTTTAGGTCAAATTCATTTCTTGAAGAAGTAGATTTTGTGTAATTAGAAATTAAAAAAAATGAGGAAAGAATTTTCTAAAGGTAGGAATATGGGATGAATCATAAGGTGAGCAATAAAACGGAAAATATTACATTAAAAAAATATTAAAACGAAGAGGAGAATTTAAAAACTTAAAAAATAAGAAAATCTTATGCATGAAGTACTTAAAAAATCCTAGCCATCTTAGGAATTTCATCTTAGACATCCCATATGATCATGATCTAAAGTTTTAGATTTGTTCTCACACTTCCCATGAATACTTAACAATTATCTATATATAAAAGCCCTATACTATTTCCATCTCCTTTTTATGTTTATTCAAATTGTGACGACCCCCTCTCCAAATATTCAGAGAGGCAAGTCGTTCGAGCTAGCACTCAACATCGAACGCTAGTAACCCTATTACAACAACCTATTTAATAGTTGTATAGTACAATATATAACCAACCGACATATCTAAACAAGTATTTAAAACATAGTATTATTAAAATGTCATAAGTCTCATAATTATCATAAATCTTTCAAAAATAAACAAGATAATTAAAAGCCAAAATAACAGGTTCAACTGACCTATACAAATCCTACCTATTGTACATCTCAAATTAAATAATTATTACTATTACTAATTATAAACCTATATCGAGTCGCTTTGTATTGACTTTCAAATTAAGTGAACAATTCCAATTAATATATGACTCCCTTGCCCTTATCTCGGACACTAGATGAATCTGAAATGTGTGAAAAAAATATGGGGTGAGCTAAAAATGCCAGTGAGATGATATCGCACGCTACCATCATATACTTATCAATAATTTAAAAGATGCACGAGTTAATAAATCAGATGATGCATATGTGAGAATGCAAGTTAAAAATTCCAAAGCAAAAATAAGTAAATAATTCAAAATAAAGTCATATTTGTATAAACCACTCAATGGAACGTAATTCAAATTATGACTATGCTTATACCAAAGTTATCAGCTTCAAGGCTTAATGATTTAACACAATTAACCTCATGCCTACTATATCCCATGACCACTTCATAGTCTTAGGTGGAACAATAATCATTCATATCAAGGCCCAAACCTAAGAACTCGTACTTATCGATCATTAGGATTTTTTTTTTAAGGAAATTCATTCTTTATTCCAATAAAACTTCTTTTTCTAAACATACAATATTTTAAGCATAAAAGCAATGATATTCAATATCCATGCAATTCATAAAACAAAAGCAACATATAAAGTATTGCGTACAATTTCACAAACATAGAAAATAATTTATATATCTATAATGATATGCACACTATGGAAGAATGGAATCATACTCACCACCAGTCCTTAATTGTACTCAAATTAGCTTGTTTAACTTCCAAATTGCTTTGTAATCTTTCTCTAGGTTCCGATATCATATATTTTTTAGAATTATCATCTTCAAACTCAAAATTCTAATAAACCCCCAAATTTATAATAATTGCTTATGTGTATATTCATAACTAATGTTATTTTAAATGACCATAAATAATATGGTATATAATGTTGTAGTAATTATTTATTATTTAATATAAATAGTATAAATAATATACATGTAACATCTATATAATATATTATCATGTTATATTAATATTATAAACCCCCAAATTTGGATACTCAACTTAAAAAAAAAAAAAATTGTTATATATATAATCAATGTTTTTCAATCCATATATACATACATACATACACACACACACACACACACATACATACATACATACATACATACATACATACATACATATATATATATATATATATATATATATATATATTACCTCAAATTATATATTTTTTGACCTATTCTTAATGATTGTAAAGAAAATGGAATAAACTTATTGTGACGACCCACGTTTTGGTGCGCAAAATTTTTGAATACGATATACGCATTTTTCTAGAATTTTTTAAAGGAAATACAATAATTTACAGCAATTTTTTCTCAATTTATATTATTTATTGGAGAAAATGAGAAAAATGGGGAAAATATGTGAAATTAGAAGAAAAATGTAATTTCTTGAGAGAAATGATTTTTGGGATTAATTAT
>JAJIYU010018232.1:0-11279 GCA_030144865.1 Tinospora cordifolia
TACTTTCAGTATATATTATCTATCATCATAGGAATCACTTTCCCTTCGTGGTTAAGAATTCTACTTTCCCAGGAATCACTTTCCCACTCCTTAAAAGGTGGAAATAATGAAAGAAAGATTAGATTCTTCAAGATTTCCCCTCCCACACCCAAGATTGCACTTTATGTATTTTTTGACATAGCTCTGCAGTACCTAGCTGGCTTATAATGCTAAATTTTTCCAGATTCTATATCTCACATAACTTTAGTTGGTAATGTGGTGCATATGCTAGTTCTAGTGTAGTCTCATATCAGCAACTGTCTATCTATAAGTGTTCCCAATCCTCCACTCAAAAGAGAAACTTTAGTTGGATAATTTTATGGAACTTTTTTTTTTAACCGAGCATCAGGGGGTGCCTTTGAATATTCACTACAAATTGCAAGGCATTAGTGCTTCTTTATTTGGATCTGAAATGCTGTTTCATATTCTTTCTTAGCGTTTTGCTATTTTTTGTTTTTTGGTCCCTCTCTCTGTATCTTACATTTTAGTTGAATCAGGAACATGGCGGTGATCTCAATGAAGCTGTTAATGCATATTTTAGCGAAGGAGATAGAAACATGTATGTGGCTTATTTTCTTCAACTTCTTTGAACCTTGAGTAAACTTTTTATAAGTCCTTTTGGTCCAGTATTTTGCATTAATATTTAATTCTTTTTCTTCTCTTCAGTGAACCTACAACAGCTGCTCGAGCCCCTCAAGATGACTTAATGGCTGTGGATAACGATTCACTTGTGGCAGAGTTTGAACAACCTCCTTTCTCACTTCTACCTTCTGCCCCAAACTTGAATCCATTCTCACTTCTGGACGCAAATTTTCGTAGACGTTTCTTTGATGGTAGAGTTCCAGCTGATCTTGTTGGTGGAGCACCGAGGGTAACACATCCAAGGGAAGTGAGGGAGATACCCATAGAAGTCAAGGATGGGAACAGCGAAGTTGGTCATTCTGGATCAAGGCCTACCATTGAAGAGGTCTCTGAAACTGCACATGCAGATGAGCCTGAAATCCGTGGGCATGTCACACTTAATGATGATGATGAAGACATTCAAGCTGCTACAGGTGCTCATTCTGCTGGTCAGAATGAGAGAAGTGATGGTTTTTCTGGAAACAACCTTCATGGGAGACACACTAGATCAAGTGTTCCAGTGTTAGACAGTGTGGCTGATTGTGGTGATGATATTGAAGAAGAAATGATCCAAGCTGCCATCGAGGCTTCAAAGCGAGAGGTTGAAGGGTTCTCGGATCAGCAATTTGATCTTACTAATGTACGTTGTAATAACACTGTCAGTGGAAGTCAACTTCCTCAAGTGATATCTAATGCTTTACATATTTAAATCCTGTTGCACTTTGATAATTGGAGTTTATTTTGTTCTCTTTTTCAGCCAAGGCAATCTCATTCAGAAGATGCTGCGCTTGCACATGCAGTTTCTTTGTCCTTAAAGGTCTCTGAATACTTCCCCGTGTCTTTTTGTTTATTGTAATTATTTTCTGTTAATTATTTTCTTATTCATTTCATGATTGGTCGAGTTCAGACAGCAGAGCGAGAGAAAGTTTTGCGTCAGCAGGGAGGGTTGGTTGAAAGAAGCGAAAAGAGTAATCATAGTCCATCCGATTTGGAAGAACTTGAAAATCCAGTGCCCACTAGTGGAAGGTATGTATCTATTGTTGCTTTTTTAACATCTCTGTGATAAATTTATATACATCCTAGGTCAAAATTGTTTGCATATGCTTGTGTATGTCACTTTATGTGCATACCTGATACTTGTATTGTTTTGTTCCTGGTGGAGGCAAGGACTTGGTTGTCTTAAAATGGGTACTTCAGGTCAATCTAACTTGGAGGTAGGAAGCTCATTCATTCAAGATGAAGCTGAAGATGTAGAGGAGCTTCCATTGGTTAGGCAGAGATCCAGACGTGAAACTGTTAATCTCATGGATTCCACCAAAGGAGATGAAGAAATTGTGGAGAGTCCACCACCAAGCCATGAATTGCATGATGCTAGTATACATCCTCAGCATAATGGCAATTTTGATGAGGTATAATCTGCCATCCGTTCTGCTGAGGTGGTATTTATTTACTTAGTGACGGTTTTGTTATGCGAGTTGTGAGTAGCATGGTTTCAAGGGAGATGTTCTCTAACAAGTTGGTTTGCGTTGTTGTTTGATGAAGTGGGGAGGCATATCCTCGGAGGAGCATGATGAAGCAGTCATGCTTGAGGCAGCAATTTTTGGTGGCATTCCTGAAGGAACTGCTTATAATTTTGGGCCAGAAAGAAATGCCTGGCGGGCACCCCGTCCTCCATCACCTACTCTGGCTGCACAAAGGTTAATACGAGAGCAGCAGGTACATCATGATGTCCAGCTAATGATGGTTATGGTAACTTTTCTTGTTCATGGAACTGATGAATGCCATGTTTAAACTTGCAGGATGACGAGTATTTTGCATCACTGCAAGCTGATAGAGAAAAAGAATTGAAGGCCATGGAAGAAGCTGAAGCGCGTCGCTTAGAAGAGCAAGCTGCTGTTGAAGCTGCACGTGAAGAAGGCCGCAGGAAATTGCAGGAGGAAGAGGTATATGAATTGAACTCATACGGTTTTATTTAGTTGAGAGAAGTTATGTATTAACAATTTTCAAGATTACCCTTTTTTATATTGTTCAATTTGGTATTTCCTTGTCTTCTTATTTTTTTTACTGATTTAACAAGGTGGCCATTATATTTTGCATTTACAGTGCCAGAAACTTGTCTTGTTGTGCAAATTATCTAGATTCAGATTGTATGTTTGCTATTTGTCGATTAAAATACGATATTATAGTCCAATAAAAAGTGGCTCTTGGTAGGGCTTTTGTTTTGTTTCTGTGAATCCCATTTCACCCTCCACATTGCTTGAATCAATTAGAAAATGTGCATCTTTTTGTACTTACTGATGGAGTTGGGTCTAGAAATTTCATAGCCATTTTACTGTGTTTGTGTTGGATCACTTTTAAATAAAATGAAGCTATTGTTTTTCTTTTTGAGAGCAATCAGTATGAATCACTTTTAAATAAAATGAAGCTATTGTTTTTCTTTTTTGAGAGCAATCGGTACGAAATTCTCATTCTTATCTTAATGTGGCAATTTAGTGACGTGACACTAACTGCCACTAAAGAGCTGCTGTCAACTCCAAATTTTTTACGTCATTTAGCCTTTTTTTTTTGTTAATGCATGAAATCAATCCAAGTGCTTATGCTTCTCCACTTACCCAAATTACCGGACTTTAACCAATTTGAAGGTCAAAGTGTATGCAACAATAGCCGTTGCTTCCAAGTAGGTAGAATGATAATCTCTTTGGTTGACACTTGAATAAAGTTGCCTGTTATACAGCTAATTAACTCTCAATGTATATATTTCTTTTTTGTTTAAATAAAAAGAAGAAATTTGTACCAAGTAGTTCATGATGTTTGATTGAGTTCTTTTCTTACACAGGAAATGGAGAGACAGTTAGTTGCAAAAGAAGCTTCTCTTCCACAAGAACCAGCTGCTAATGATGAGAATGCTGTTACACTCCTTGTTCGTATGCCTGATGGAAGCCGTCGAGGTCGTCGCTTTTTGAAGTCTGACAAGCTCCAGGTATTATCATTTTAAGGCTATATCCAGATGCTAATTTGTTAAAATGGTGTTTTATGTGTTTTCCTAATTCAATCTGATTTGCCATTTTGTCTGGAGTTCTGCAGTGTCTTTTTGACTTCATAGATGTGGGCAAGGGGGTCAAGCCTGGCACCTATAGATTGGTAACTTTCATTTCCTTTCTTTGATTAGTATTCAGTGGTTATTTGGCAAATAACTTGGGTAATAGTCATCTACAGTTTGGCATGTCAATCCTGAATTTCCACCTACATTGTAAATTTGAAGATTGTCTTGCCTCTTACTGATTGTGGACTGGGAGGGAGCAATTCTGAGTTCCCACCTTGTGCATGACTTCCCAAAAATTAATTCCACTTTTTCTCCCAGTAATTGTGTAGAGTTCACCTCCAGAGTTCTCTTAGGGTGGCTTTGTGTGTGTGTGTGTGTGTGTTGTGAGGATGGCCGGGTAATTTTACAGTGATGTTTCTTGGATACCATAAGCTCCATTCTATTTTGCCAACTCAACGTGAAGCAAATTTAGTTTAAAAGGGGTGCAAACTGCATAAGAATCATGAAATTTATTTATTTATCTCTGATTTTTGCCCCTTTTTCATTTTGAACAGGTAAGACCATATCCTCGACGGGCTTTCAGTGTCAGCGAGAGCAGTCAGTCTTTGATGGAATTAGGGTTAACAAGCAAACAGGAAGCCTTATTCCTAGAGTTGATTTAACGATTTACGTTCAAGGTTATAGCTATATTGATTTTAAGTCCGTTTTAAATATGAACGCTGTTACAAGTTCTAGATGTGATATTTGGCATAGCCTAAATTACTATAAACGAAAGCAAAGAAAAGCTGACAATGTCAAAAGATCAAATTGAAACTTCACAAAATTATTGCGTTGGTTTCAGCATTTGAAAATCATGGTGGGCATTTGCGATTGTCGATGTATACACATGTTGAAATATTTAATTGCTATTTTTTTTATTGGTTGGACAATCTCTGTCTCTCTCCCTCTCTCCTTCCCTCCCTCCCAAAGATTGAAGTAATACTTCCCTTGCCCAGATTAGAGACTGGCCTTTTCTGAAGCCGAAGAGCCACTTGTAATTGATTTGTCTATCTTTCATAATGTGAAACTTCTATTGTCAGAAACAGAACACATAAATATTATATTAGGACATGTTTTCTTTATCATGATATATTCTAACTGTTGTAGAGCCACTTCTCTAAAGAGATTTTCTTCTATTTCTGAGACACGCGACCTTAGGTATGAAGTAAATTAAGAAAACACAGTCGAGTTTTTCAACAGGGTTGCATGTGCTGGCTGATGCAAATGCAATGAGAAGTCCACACCTTCCCTAGGTTACTCGTGACCTATGGAAACGTTTTTATTTCTCTGAGATGGACGAACGTGCAGACCAGTTAGTTGAAAGGGTACAGCCTAGAGATTCCCTTTTCAAGTAAGATCTGAAGCGGGTGCTGTCTAATCAATTATTTCTAGGTCAGAGTGGGATGGATTGAATTAGGTGGAGCGTTGCAGGAAACATTTGTTTGGTGCGGCTCACTTCAAAGTCTTGTGTGCTTCAACTGTGTGATGCTACTGCTTTTACAAAGAGAAGGTAAAAACCTTAGAAGAACTAAGAAGAATACAAAGAAAAAATAAATATAAAATATCTCAAAATTATTAATTGAATAGTGTCACATGTTGACCTCGAATATTATCAAATCCTAGAATAGTAGAATTCATTGAATTTTTTGTAAAGATCGTTGGAAGGTTTAGAAGTCTCTAATTGTTTCTGTATTCAACCACTGTGAACTGCTTTAACAATAATTTCAAATCTATCTAGAAAGTTTTACTCGAGATGGGCAGGAGGGTTCTCCGTCTTTCTTTGTTTTTTTTTTTTAATATATAATCTTTAATAATGTTTGACGTTTCCTTGTATATGTCATACGTAAACCACTATTTTATTTACATTTTCCGATGTGTACTGAATTTTATGCATTCCAAAAAAGATGTACTGCGTTGAATTTTTTTTAAAAAAAAGTGATATTTTGTATTTTGTATGTAATTGTGACGGTATACTTTTTATGTATTGCGGTTGAATTAAAAATTATAACCGTAAGTCATATTTACCCACTGTACTTGAAATAAAATGCTTGACGGGCAATGCACAATTGATCGATGTTCCGTAGGCTGTACCTAGAACTAAATATTTAATGGCTATTTGATGTTTGGAAAGATGTATTGGAAGATGAAATTCTATAATTATTTGTTAATGGCCAAAATTTAATGGCTATTTGCTACTAGTTAATAAGTTTATAACTTTCCTATTCGAGCTAAATCATTGAATCTAAGTTTTATGAAGAACTTTTTCTCCAGGGCTTACTTGATAAAAAGTAACATGGGATGTAAAAAGAAGAATTTTATAAATTTTCCTGTATTAACAGTGGGAGTCACCCATCAAGCCCAGTGCTGGGTGTTTGTAAAGACGGTTAATGAACATATCTCTAAACATTTAAAAGGACTTGAGCATTGATACCTACATTCCACCAAAAATTTTTACTTCTCCTCAACAAGTTTATTGCAAGATTTTAATTATTGCATTAAAGTCAAGTGATTTTTTTTGTACAGATTTATAATAATAATAATAATAATTTTTTAAATTTCTTACGGGTGGGTGAAAAATGAAATTATCTTTCCATTAAGGTAGCAAGAATGATGAATTCCATAAGAGTAAGAGATTCCATGATACATCCGAGGCTCCTCCTCAGTGGGATATTGTGTGCAATCATTTTCTCCACCTTACATATCATATTTGCTTTTGAACAAATATGAGCAAGTCTATTTCAAAGTTGTCTTCTTCTTCTTTTTAATTTTTTTAATTTTTTTTGTTTTTTCAGTTTGTCCTCTTGTTCTTGTTACTTTCATTGAAACCAATTTGATATCATTCTGTTATCTGTTTAGCACAATTAGGTCACTCCATACCCCAAACGACATCACCCAAAAAAAAAAAAAAACAAAAAAACAAAAAAGAAAAACTCTTATCCTTTATTTCCAACTGTGCTCTGCTTGCCAAAAGATCCCATTAAACAATTAATGGAGATCAAGTTACATCAGAACTGAAAACCCACTAAACAAAGAAAAACAAAAGCACCAACAGAAAGAAAAATGCGAAAAAAAAAAAAGACTTGGAATTTATTGTAGTAGTAGCACCCCATTAAACTCTCGTTCAGGTACCTGTCATCAGAGAAAACATCAACAACAACCACAACACATCGTTTGTCAACAACTTCTCTTGCAATCAAACCAAAAAAACCATTTGATGGGTCCCATTGTTCAAAAAAAATCAAAAGATTTTTCTTATAGGACCCTTCAAATGATGTATAAACATGAAAGTTCAATTTTGGATTCAGTCTTGAACTGAACAACCTTACCAAAATAAATAAGAAAAATTTAGAGAGAAAGAAGAGTACCCAAATGTCTAAAATTTAAGAACAAGTAAGAGGTGGGAGGCTGCACGCAGCTGGAATCCTTGCAGCAATCCTGAGAGTGTTGCAGAGGCATTCATGATCAACACTTTGGAGTGCAGAGCAGCACGCAGGGTTTGGAGTAGTGACTGGCTGACCAGGAACTACGAAGGGTGCACAAGTAGTGAGGCTATTGAGCTCTGAAGAGCAGTTCTGTTGTGATTGAGCTATCTGAGTTTGCACTGCAAGACCCAGAACCAGCACCAGAAGAGCAGCAGCAGCAGAGAAGATGAGAGATGAACTGGACTTGAGTGCAGCACCCATGATTAACCACACTGATGTCTTCAAATCACTGTTGATTTCCTTTTTCTTTTTTGTTTCTTATTCTTTTTTGGCTCCTTGAGCTTTGTTATTCTTCTTGTTTTATAGGGTCTTGGATTGATAGAGGGCAAATTCTGAATGAATTACCTACTTTATGCTCATCTCAGTTTCATGTGCCTATGTTTGGCAAACATAGAATTTGGCGATTTATTTTTATTGTTATTAATCCTTTTTTTTGTGTAAATTACTAAGAATTTTTTTTTTTAAGAAATTGTGAAATGGGAAATTAATATTAAAACAATTGGCCGTTCGAATTGGGTATTTGATGATCAATCAAAGGGGTGGTGCAACTACCTTCTTGTGTGTATAAAATCTGTATATATCCCCCCTTCGGTAAAATTATGAGAAAAGAGAGGGTTTGTTTGATTCTGAACAAAGATGTTGAATAATAAATCAAAAGCAAAAAAGAATCAGAATCATAAAACAAAATGAGACTAAAGTAATTAAAAAAAAAACAAAAAAAAAACTGCTAAGAAGCTAATTCATTTGATGTTCCTGGGTCTGCACTAGGCGTTGGAGCAGTCCAATATAACTTCACAGCAAACAAAAGCTTCTCTCTGTTATGAGGACTATCTTCATGATCTACAATTCTGCTTTCCCACTTCAATCCATCTGTAATGCTCTTCACTCTCACCAACATATCAACGTCATCTCGGAGAATTACGGTGCCTTCAGGTCTTAAAATTCTATCCATTTCCAACAAAATATCTTCCATTTCACATCTAAAACAATAACAAAAACATCCATGTTAAAAAAACAATCTAACAAGATCCATCAATGGTGTTCTCAATTCCAAGTTTTTCTTTTTAATCTTATTCATTTACCTTCCCTCGTAAAGACTGAAAACTGAATCAGCATGTAGGAGATCATATGTTCTTGGATAAGTAGACATGGCTTCACACCTGTAAAACTAAGACAAATAAGAAAGGACAAAACGTTTTGTATGTACTTCCAAATGAAATTATTGACAAAAATTTACCAATTTTGATATGTTCCAATCAGTCCACGCTCATAGATCACTCCCAATGTATCGATCTTTGCTTCAGTTGGAACAATGTTCATCACCCACAATGGATCATCAACAAGAGCAGCAGCAAATCCTCCCAATTTTGCATTCATGTCTAGCAGATTACGATACCTTCCTTTTTCTCCCAATTGACTGCTAGCGGACTTGTAATAAGCTATTCTCTTTTCCCACAGCTCTGTATCTTTTTTAAACATCTCTTCAGTGATTCCTTCAACACTTCCGCTGGCAATTCTTGGAGGAGTTGCAGTTAATCTCTCTGGCCAATTTGCTAACTTCCCACCCGCAATTTCTTTTACATCAAATACATTAGGCAACGGAGTTATGCAAGTATCCAACTTAACGTACCTGAAAACATGAGGTTTCCATCAGAATCAATGAACTTTTTTCAAAATCTTGAATAAAAATCAGTGAATGAGCAACTTAAAAATTCAAATACCATGCTCGATCAGGATCTTGTGCCTTGCAGAATTGAGGGTTCTTAATTACTTTTCGTTTGATTTTACAATGAACGTGATTAGTTGGTTTTTGCCAAATCGCTATATCATCCCTCTCTACTACTTTCTTCCAGCAAATGCTCTTCACGATAGACTCAATCTCAGACTGTTCAGCTTGGAGGTCTTCTTGGGTCCTTTGCCAACCATTCCAGTGTCTCTTCCAATTTATTGGTGGCCCTGATAGAATCCAGTACCCTCCAGGACGTAGAATCCTATCAATTTCAATGAGGTACTGCCCATCTTTCACATGCCCATGTAAACAAAAACTTGAATCAATTCAATTTCTACTAAAAACTTTGTTCATTGCAATGCAGGGCAATTTGGTTTGGAACTAACCATATTTTCCCCATGGGATTAGACAACGGGAGCAATGCGCCATGTCAAAAGCCCTTGATGGGTAAGGAAGCCTACTTGTGGCAATGATTCCAATCAATGCTGGGACTCCTCTTTCGAGGGCAAATTGGACCTGTGCTTCGTGGGTGTCCTTTGGAGCAAAGGACATTGTTAAGATGTTTCGGGACAGAAGGTAGGCTCCCCAACTTGCTACCTAAAAAGATGAAATTTTTAAGGTTGCAGGCTTAGAACTAATGCAACAGTTCATCTTCTAAGGCTCAAACTTTGATCATTATACTTAAATTTTCATCAAACTCAGGAAAATATCTTAAACAATTCTCATAAAATCAAAAACCAGTGCCATTCGGCAGAAGAATCTGCCGTCTGGGGAGGTAAAACTTAAATGGCATGCTCCAGAACTTGTAAGGGAAGGAAATCTTTATTTGATTGCAGAGATAGGCCTAAAAACCAAAACAAAAACACAATTTGAGAAGATTTTATTTTCTTTTTATTATGTTAACTTATATAGAAAGTCACCAACATATTCTCCCGCTAATTTCTAAAACAAATTCAAATTTAAGAATTTCAATCAATGCAATTAAACCAATCTTGCATACCATTTAACAGATGAACAGAAATTAGCAAACAAAAACCATAAAAAAAGAATCTGAAAAAAGCGAGGTCAAGAAGATAACAATTCAAAACCCAAAAAAAAAAAACTAGTAATCCCAAAATTTATCTGTCAATTTTATTGCAAAATTAAGTTTCAATCAACCAGGCACTGGCTGTAGAAATTAACCATACACACAAAGAAGTCTTTAAAAGAGAAAAGAAAAGAAAAAATTAAAAGAGAAAAGAAAAGAAAAAAAACTTACTCCACAACCAGTATCAATGGCGGTTCTAATAGACCCATCGCTCAAATTAATCAATTTCCCAATATCATCAATATAAGCATCAGCCCCGTTGGGAAACATAGTCCCACCACCAGGGAACCCAAACCTTTCACCTTCATACTTTATCCAATTCTGACCCGCTTTCTCCACGGTGAGATGCTTATGAGGAACATTAGCATACCAAGCAAAGTCCCTACTCTCCGGCCACCTAAATGGAGTCCGGTAACCTGAAGGCGCCGGAATTCTGCACTTCAACATCTCCTCCTTCTCCGGACAGTGCCTCTCTCTGTAAGCCAACTTCTTTCTCTCGTACTTCAAAGACCTCTGAGTATCCTGGCATGGTGTGTATTCACTATACTTAACATCACAGGGAGGAAATTCCTTCTTGTCCACATTAGCATCTATAGTTTTCACTTCATTCTCAGCTGTGTGGTGGGCTGAGAAGTCAAGAAAAGATGATTCCGTGAAAAGGGTGGAGTTAGCTTCTGTGTCTGGTTTTGAAGAACAGCTCTTTACTTCTAAAGAAGAAGATGATGGTGATGATGATGATGATGAAGAAGAAGAAGGGATTATGGACTGATTACTGTGTTGCCAGACGCCAAGAAGGTAGAAGAAGGCACAGAGGACTGTGAGGATTACTATGGAGGAAAGGTTTGTTTTTCTAAGGTGTTTGGAGGCGAAAAAGTGAGGTTTTTGATGAAGAGAAGCCATCAAAATGGAAGATGTATCTTTTCTTTGTATTTCGTTGTGCTCTGCGAAGGTTGGGATTTTATTCAGACTTCTACAGAGGAGGAAGAGAAACAGAAGAAGGGTAGGATGGGAATTGGTGGAAGTTGGTGATGGAGATGGCTAGGAGGAGAAGGGTGGTACAGGGCAGGAAGGTGAGAGGTTGGAGCAGAGGAACAGGTGGAGAAGGAAAGGAGAAGAAGAAAGGGATATTATAAAGTGAATGCGATGCGTATACAACTAGGATGATCCGGTCCAGATGAGCTCTCAACATGGCCTAATTTAATGCAATTTGAGTTAATTTGTTATACTAATAATAATAAT
>JAJIYU010018233.1:0-11286 GCA_030144865.1 Tinospora cordifolia
AAAAATGAAAAAAATGGAGAAAAATACAAATTTGAGGAGAAAATATGTGGAATTATAAGAAAAATGTGATTTCTGGAGAGAAATAATTTTTGGGATTGATTTTTAAATTTTTGAAATAATTATGGAATTTTTAGAGAAATTAATTGAATTTTGGGAGAAAAATATAATTTATGGGTAAATTATGCAATTTTTAGAAAATAATTATATAAAAAAATGAAAATGGTGTATAATTAAAGGATTTTGGTAAAGAATGATAAATCAAATAATTTTAGAAAAAAAATACGAAATTTCGATATATATATATATGTCTGTATACAAAAAATAAACAAGCAACAAAAAAAAAAGTTAAATGATGGAATTGGGCCACCTGGGCAGCCCAGGAGCATGGGCTTGGGCTGCCCGGGCCCATGTGCGCCGGGCTGGGCGCACAGCCCAGCCCACCACTCATTTCCCTCTCTTCCCTCTCCTTCCTCCTTCTCTCTCATCCTCATTTTTAGCTAGGAAAACCAGATTTTGTTCTGATTTTTCCCATGGTTTTAACCCATGGTATTGGCCATTAATCCATCCCCAAACACCTCTCCTTGTTTGTTGGAACATTGAACCACGAAACAAACACTCTATAGCCAAATATGATGTTCAAAAGAGGTTGCAAAGATAATTCAAACACCACCATCAACACCATAGTTGCAGGGAAACCTTTTTGAACACCCCATCTTCAACCCTTTGTATCTTCCTCATCCCACCTTAGATTTGCACGTTCTTATAGTCGTTGGAAAGCTCAAACTGCCCTCTTCAAGAAGGTCTAAGCCATTGATCACGAGCATAGACCATTTGGAGCAGAAACAGCCATAAAACTTGCTCTTTGTGACTGCAAAAACCTAGAAACTTGTGTTGTCCGAGTTTTGCAAGGCCGATATCTCACTCATCCGAACTCCGATCTTGAGGTACCATAGCTCGTTTTGAAGCTTATAATGTCTACTTCAACTTTTATTTTATAAGAAACACCAACTTACCTCTTAAAATATGTCAAAAATAGTGTCGAAGGGGGGCTGTTCGTCACTGCGAAACCTAGAAAACCAAACAAGTGTGTTCGGCCGAGTTTTGTGAGCCGATTTCTCCCTCGTCCAAGCTCAAATTTTAAGGTAATATGGCTCTTTTCAAAGCTTGTGATGTCTAATTCATTTTCTATTTTATGAAGAATGGCTAATGAGCAATTAAACCACGTCAAAAATGGTGTAGAAATAGGCTGCCGAACATCTTAATCTGATACTTAGAAAAAATTTGGAAAATCTGTCATGATACCATGATTTTGTGCTTGCTGTTATGAATTTTTAAAAATATCTAGACATGTCTGATTTTCCTGAAATTTTGAGAATTCGTTTATGAAACAACTAGAAATGTTGTGTAAAAATTTGGTCACAAATAGATAAGTCTAAGGGAGTTAAATAAGTTGTATCTTGACTGTCTGTCATATGCAATCCAGAAAACCAAAATATCCTGATATCACCCTTGGAAACCATACTAAACGGGGTCCAAAATTCATGAAATAAAATTCTGCGGATACCTTAGGAAGTTTAGATCATAACTGGAAAATATTGCACAAATCCAATATGCGGATTGATAGCAGAAAAATTATGAAGTCCTGCTGCGCAGTTAGAACAATTGGACCAGTTTTGAGCATCTCTATGATTTCACTCAAAAACCATAGTAAATTAGATCAGAAAATTTGAAACAAAAATTCTTGGGAACATTTGAATGATTTAGATGAAATCTTGAAATTTTCATACAAATCCAACGGTCGGATTTATCATAGGAAATTCAGGAACTCCACCCTATAGATAGAAAGGAAAATCCAGAATTGAAGGTTCCTGTTACGTCAGTTAGAAAACGTATCAAATTAAATCCAAAAATAGAAACATAAAATTCTAGTGAATATTTGAAGGGTCTAAATAAAATCTGGAAAGTTTCACGTAAATCCAATGGCTGAATTGATCGCAAGAAAATTGACAAATTTTCTGCGCAAATTAAACTAAAAGGCTTAGAATTGGTAAAGTATTAAAAATGGGAATTTTGTCCCAATTGACTTGATTTTTACCATATTGACCAATGATGGCCAACTTTGACTAAGGTGACCGAGTTTTACCAAGTTTGACCGGTTGACCAGGTTGGATCGAGTCAAATTTTGGGTCGACGAAGACCGACTAGGGGTAGTGGGACCGGAATTAAACAACATTCCATGAGGAACTGAAATTGAGTTAACATAATGCAGATTTGAACGTATATCGCGGGACTGGGCCGGGTGTCGAGAGGACATCGGTGCATGGGACCCGAGGTGAGTAGTTTGACCTAGTTGTTATCTTAACTGTATTCCTTGCATGAAAATTGATTGAATTTGTCATCGATTGAATGGTTTCATATGTTTGAGCTACATGGGTTGATTAGAAATATATGTAGTCATACACCGATAGTGAGACCATAGGCTCGAGGTCCAAGCGCAGGGTTAGGGTACACGATGTGATTGGATTAGGCTCGAGGGCCGAGCAATAGGGTTTGGGCATATGATCAGTGCGCCTAGCCTCAGACTCGCTCGAGCATGGCACTTGAAGACCGAGCGCAGGGTTAGGGCGTTCGATGAATGCGCCTGGCCCTTGACCCGCTTGAGTGGCCAGTACACCTGACTCATGACCCGCTCGAGCAATGACCATAGGGTTGTATTGATGATTTAAACCCTAGTCTGAATATAGTTTTGAACTGCATGTATTTAAATTACTTTTCTTTAACTATTGCACTATTTATAAATGTTTTAGTACATACCATGCTTTCAATTACTACTCATGCATACATGCACGATTTTCAAAGTGCTGGTTAGATGATATACTGGTTTTCCTACTCACTGAGCCATGTTGAATATTAGGCTCACTACTCTACTAACATTTCAGGTTCCTCAGCGGCTGATAGAGGGAAAGACGTAGTGATAGCCTAGTCCCCGTGTGGTCCTGTATTCCCTTTTGTTTCTATCGATAGGTCGGTCATTTTCTTTCTTTTGTAAGTCTGAACTTCTAAATGTCGAACTATGTACGCTTGTGCTTTTGGAACATGATAACATATAATACATCGTTTACTTTCGCACTTTAATTAAATGGATGTTTAGATTACTCTGATGTGGCATGGATGTCGAGGTTGGAAAGGTTTAACGGCGGCCGGACTGACTCGATTCGATGAGTCAGTTCGTTGAGCCGCCGTGCCTGTCGGGTCGCTATTCGGCCTAGAGAAGGGGTCCTGACAGACTTGGTACCAGAGCCCAGGGTTTCAAAAAAAACTAGAGAACACTGATAAGTGAATGGCCTAGGCGACATCTGAGTGAATGCGAAAGTAAACAAAACCCCAAGCTTAACGAAAAAAGGGGAAACTATCAACCACAAAACATATTTTGAACATAATGTACGATAGTACTAAGTGTTTAGAGTTAGGTCTATTTCAAATAGATGAATAACCAACAATTCAATTCAAATGCAGATAAACGATGCCGCTGAAGCGGGGTAGAGCCAGGAGACGCAGACCACCGACCAGGCCTAGGGAACCGACACCTCCACCACCACCACCTCTAGTGCAGCCTGAGGTGGACCCTTTACAGAGGCTTGAGGCTGTGATTAGGGCCTCTAACGAGGCTATGCAGGCTCAGACAGCCTTGCTGAGAGAGAGACTTGACCGGTTGGAGGCTGAGAGGCAGAGGGATGAGCCATCCACGTCGACAGGACCTTCTGTCCCTATTGCACCCGTAGTGACGGTAGCTCCCGCTATAGTGTCACCATCACCTACTCCACCAGCACCACTAGCTTTAGAACCACCAGTTCAGGCAGCAGTGGCGCCAGTTGCCCCTACCCAAGATAGGCAGGGAGATGAGAGAGCCCACACTCGGCTCCTCAAGAGCTTCATGGACTTACGCCCTACGATGTTCACAGGCGGTATCAGCAAAGAGGTAGTAGAGCATTGGCTGTTGAATATGGAGAAGAACGCTGAGACCCTACGACTATCCGAGACAGATCAGGTTCTATTCTCAGCACATATGATGGAGGGTGAGGCTGCCAAGTGGTGGCGATCTACTAGACGCATAGAGGGCCAGATCACATCTTGGGCCAGATTTAGAGAGCTTTTTTTAGGGGCTTACGTTCCGGAGGTAAAGCGGGAACGTAAGAAGATAGAGTTTCTGAGCTTGAGCTAGGGGACCATGACAGTGAGAGAGTACACCCACCGGTTCCTATAGTTGGAGACATATGCCCCATGGTTGATTGCTGAGCCGAGTGAGAGGGCTGGATTTTATAGACGAGGGCTGAGCGTTGCTATTAAACAGGCGACTTCCACGTCCAGGGCTCAGACCTTAGAGGAGATCCAGAGGGAGGCCCTTTGATATGAGATGGTCTGGTTAGAAGGGCGTCCTCAGATTTCCATTGTGCCGAATAGCGCTCCTCAGTCTCAGCCTCAGCAGCAGGTACAGTTACAGACTCAACCGTCATCTAGAGGTGGGTCAGGAGGATATAGAGGCTGAGGTCGTTATCAGAGGGGCAAGAAGAGGAAGTTTTCAGAAGAACAGTCGAGCGCTACTCCCGGTCAGGCTGCCACGACAGCGGTTGCGCTCGCAGCCACTCCTATTCAGTCGCAGCCACCGGCAGAGCATCAAAGTACATTCTATGGGGGTCGAGGTAGAGGCCATGGACAGAGTTAGGGCTACCAGGGTGGACAGAGCCAGGGTTACTAAGGGGGACAGAGGCCGCCCCTTACATGTTTCTAGTGTGGACAGGTTGGACACAAGAAGGCTGAGTGTCCAACTCTTACGGCAGGTCCCAGTTTTTTCACTCCTACCTTCAGAGACAGAGCACAGGCTGTCACACAGCCTGACCCCGATTCGACAAGGACCTTGGTGGAAGGTACCATTTTACTTCATGATTTATCTATATATGTGCTGATTGATGCTGGTTCTACTCTATCTTTTATTTCTGAATGTGCTGTGGATAGATTAGGGCTTAGACCAGTTAGGTCTCCCACTTATTTGATATTGAGTACTCTTGCTGGTGACCGTATCTACCCAAACATGATCTGTGAGGGGTGCGTACTTAGATTGGGAGACTTTGAGACTATTGTAGACCTCCGAGTGTTAGAGTTTCTCGAGTTTGATGCTATACTCGGGATGGATTGGCTAGCTGCATACCACGCACATGTCGACTGCTTCGCCAAGAGGGTCGTATTCCAGATCCTGGGGCGACCCATTGTTGTCTTTCAGGGTAGAGCCTCTAATAGGCAGAACACCCATGGCAGATTGGTTACACAGTGTGACATGGACATTCTAGTCGGTTTGACCACCATAGATGAGGGACCTTCACGGTCAAATATCAATGAGATTCCAGTCGCTAGAGACTTCCTAGACGTGTTCCCCGAGGATCTACCCAGCTTGTCACCTAAGCGGGAGATTGATTTCATCATCGAGGTCATTCGAAGGACACGACCGATGTCGATTCCTCCTTACCGCATGGCGCCGAAGGAGTTACAGGAGGTGAAGGTTCAGCTAAAGAAGTTACTAGGTAAGGGTTTTATTACCCCTAGTGTGTCACCTTGGAGCGCCCTGGTATTGTTTGTGAAGAAGAAGGATGGGAGCCTCTGCTTATGTATCGACTATAGACAGTTGAACAAGGTGACGATCAAGAATAAGTATCCTCTTCCACGTGTCGACGACTTGTTTGATCAGCTTAGGGGTGCCAAGGTGTTTATGGACCTCATGAAGAGAGTGTTTCGGCCATACCTTGATGCCTTTGTGATTATCTTCATTGATGATATTTTGATTTATTCGAGGTTTCGAGAGGAGCATGCCGAACACTTAAGGATCGCATTGCAGACTTTGAGGGAGCATAGGCTGTATGCCAAGTTCAGCAAGTGCGAGTTTTGGTTGTCAGAGGTCCGATTTTTGGGTCACGTGGTTAGAGCTGAAAATATTTCTGTTGATCCGGCTAAGGTTGAGGCGATTATCAGCTGGCCGAGACCTACCACGGTGACTAAGATTCGCAGCTTCTTGGGTTTAGCAGGCTATTACCGCCGTTTCGTCAAGAACTTCTCGAAGATTGCCGCTCCGATGACGAAGCTAACCAAGAAGGATACTCCATTTATATGGGATGATGGGTGTGAGAATGCTTTCCTTGAGCTCAAGCAGAGACTGACATTTGCTCCAGTGCTAGTGTTGCCAGAGCCCGGCCGAGAGCTAACTGTATACACTGATGCATCACAGATAGGCCTTAGCTGCGTGCTGATGCAAGATGATGGGGTTGTCATTTTTGCCTCACGACAGTTGAAAGTTCATAAGAGTAACTACCCTGTACATGACTTAGAGCTGGCAGCAGTAGTGTTCGCACTAAAGATATGGCAACATTACCTCTATGGAGAGCATTTTACGCTCTATTCGGATCACAAGAGCCTTAGATATCTGTTCTCGTAGAATGATCTAAACATGAGATAGAGGCGATGGATGGAGCTATTGAAGGACTATGACTTTACTATCGAGTACCACCCGGGGAAGGCTAACGTAGTGGCTGATGCTTTGAGTCGAAAACGGGTCGAGACTACTTACATGGCTAGACACATGTCGTATGAGTGGAGGATGATTAACTTTGCCACAGTTATGAGTATTCGCGAGTCATCCTCTGAGGCCAGGGTCAGTGCACAGATTACAGCCCAGCCGGTTCAGGTTCAGGAGATCACGGAAGGACAGCCTCGTGATGCAGCCTATGATATGTTCAGGGGTTGGGCGGATGACGCTTCGCATGGAGAGTGGTCACTTGATTCAAAGGGTGCACTGAGATTCAGGGGACGGCTATGGGTACCAGATGATGCTGGCCTGAGACGTAGTGTGCTCGAGGAGCTATACCGTTCGAGATATGCTATTCATCCGGGTGCCAATAAGATGTACCAAGATGCTAAACGTACATATTGGTGGTCCGAGATGAAGCGGGACATAGCAGTCTTCATCCAGCGATGTGATACGTGCCAGCAGGTTAAGGCTGAGCACCAGAGACCAGGTGGACCCTTACAGCCGTTATCTATACCAGAGTGGAAGTGGGAACATATAACCATGGACTTCATCATAGGACTACCCCGTACACAAAGGAGACATGATGTTGTTTGGGTAGTAGTGGATCGTTTGACGAAGTCAGCGCATTTTCTTGCTATGAGTTCCAAGGATTCAGTGGAACGGTTGAGCCACCTTTACATTAGGGAGATTATGAGGCTACATGGGGTTCCTTTGTCCATTGTATCTGACAGAGATGCTAGGTTCACGTCCCGATTTTGGCAGGCATTGCAGACTCAGTTGGGGACAAAGGTGAACCTTAGCACAACATTCCATCCGCAGACTGATGGCCAGTCTGAGCGAGTGATCCAGATTTTGGAGGATATGTTACGTCCTATGTTATAGATTTTGGTGGTAGTTGGGAGGATCACTTGGCCTTATGCGAGTTTGCTTATAACAATAGCTACCAGTCAAGCATCGGGATGGCACCATTTGAGGCGTTGTATGGGCGACCATGTAGATCCCCTGCTTGTTGGGCTGAGACAGGTGATAGAGCAGTCTTGGGCCCTGCCTTCATACAGGACCAGAATGAGAAGATATGGAGAATCAGACAGAATCTGAAGGCTGCTCAGGACCGACAGAAGAGTTATGTAGATAACCGATGAAGGGTCCTTGAGTTTGAGGTTGGTGACCATGTCCTCCTCCGTATTTCGCCTCGGAAGGGGCAGACACGTTTCGAGATTTCAGGGAAGCTCGCACCGATATATATTGGGCCTTTTGAGATCCTTGAGAGGATAGGCCCTGCTGCTTACGGGCTAGCCTTACCGCCACAATTATCGGGTGTGCATAATGTATTTTATGTTTCTATGTTGAGAAAATATCACCCCGATCCCTCGCATGTTATCGACTGGAGACATATCGAGCTGCGAGAGGACTGCACATTTGATGAGATGTCTGTGGCCATCATAAATCGAGTCGTGAAGAAGTTGCGCAACAACGAGATACCAATGGTATGGGTGCGCTGGCAGTCCCATGGTGTAGAGCATGACACATGAGAGAGTGAAGAATTCATGATCCACAACTACCCTGACTTGATGCGTGTTGCTCCTTGACTTGTGTTATCATCATCATTGTAAATTTCGAGGGCGAAATTTTCTATAAGGGGGGAAGACTATAACGACCCGTATATTTTTAATATGTATTTCCGTATATTTTTCTAGAAATTTTAATGGAAATATATGAATTATTCTTATTTTTTTCTAATTTTGAATTACTTATTGAAGAAAAATGAGAAAAATGGAGAAAAATGCAAATTTGAGGAGAAAAATGTGGAATCATAAGAAAAATGTGATTTCTGGAGAGAAATAATTTTTGGGATTGATTTTTAAATTTTCGGAATAATTATGAAATTTTTAGAGAAATTAATTGAATTTTGGGAGAAAAATATAATTTATGGGTAAATTATGCAATTTTTATAAAATAATTATATAAAAAAATAAAAATTGTGTACAATTAAAGGACTTTGGTAAAGAATGATAAATCAAATAATTTTAGAAAAAAAAATACGAAATTTCAATATATATGTGTCTATATACAAAAAATAAACAAGCAACCAAAAAAAAGTTAAATGATGGAATTGGGCCACCTGGGCAGCCTAGGAGCATGGGCTTGGGCTGCCTAGGCCCATGTGGGCCGGGCTGGGCGCACAGCCCAGCCCACCACTCATTTCCCTCTCCTTCCTCCTTCTCTCTCATCCTAATTTTCAGCTAGGAAAACCAGATTTTGTTCTGATTTTTCCTATGGTTTTAACCCATGGCATTGGCCATTAATGCATCCCCAAACACCTCTCCTTGTTTGTTGGAACATTGAGCCACGAACCAAGCACTTTACAGCCAAATATGATGTTCAAAAGAGGTTGCAAAGATCATTCAAATACAACCATCAACACCATAGTTGCAGGAAAACCTTTTTGAACACCCCATCTTTAACCCTTTGTATCTTCCTCATCCCACCTTAGATTTGCACGTTCTTATAGTCGTTGGAAAGCTCAGACTGCCCTCTTCAAGAAGGTCTAAGCCATTGATCACGAGCACGGACCATTTAGAGCGGAAACGGCCATAAAAATTGCTATTCGCGACTACAAAAACCCAAAAACGTGTGTTGTCTGAGTTTTGCAAGGCCGATATCTCACTCATCCAAACTCCGATCTTGAGGTACCATAGCTCGTTTTGAAACTTATAATGTCCACTTCAACTTTTATTTTATGAGAAACATCAACTGACCTCTTGAAACATGTCAAAAATAGCGTCGAAGGGGGGCTGTTCGTCACTGCAAAACCCAGAAAACCAAACAAGTGTGTTCGGCCGAGTTTTGTGAGCCGATTTCTCCCTCGTCCGAGCTCGAATTTTAAGGTAATATGGCTCTTTTCAAAGCTTGTGATGTCTACTTCAATTTCTATTTTATGAAGAATGGCTAATGAGCAATTAAACCACGTCAAAACTGGTGTCGAAATAGGCTGCCGAACATCCTAATCTGATACTTAGAAAAAATTTGGAAAATCTGTCATGATACCATGATTTTGTGCTTTCTGTTATGAATTTTTAAAAATATCTAGACATGTCTGATTTTCCTGAAATTTTGAGAATTCGTTTATGAAACAACTAGAAATGTTGTGTAAAACTTTGGTCACAAATAGATAAGTCTAAGGGAGTTAAATAAGTTGTCTCTTGACTGTCTGTCATATGCAATCCAGAAAACCAAAATATCCTGATATCACCCTTGGAAACCATACTAAACGGGGTCCAAAATTTATGAAATAAAATTCTGGGGATACCTTAGGAAGTTTAGATCATAACTGGAAAATATTGCACAAATCCAATATGCGTATTTGCAGCATAAAAATTATGAAGTCCTGCTGCGCAGTTAGAACAATTGGACCAGTTTTGAGCATCTCTATGATTTCACTCAAAAACCGTAGTAAATTAGATCAGAAAATTTGAAACAAAAATTCTTGGGAACATTTGAATGATTTAGATCAAATCTTGAAATTTTCATACAAATCCAACGGTCGAATTTATCACAGGAAATTCAGGAACTCCACCCTATAGATAGAAAGGAAAATCCAGAATTGAAGGTTCCTGTTACTTTAGTTAGAAAACGTATCAAATAAAATCCAAAAATAGAAACATAAAATTCTAGTGAATATTTGAAGGGTCTAAATAAAATCTGGAAAGTTTCACGTAAATCCAATGGCTGGATTGATCGCAAGAAAATTGACAAATGTTCTGCGCAAATTAAACTAAAAAGCTTAGAATTGGTTAAGTATTAAAAATTGGGAATTTTGTCCCAATTGACTTGATTTTTACCATATTGACCAATGATGGCCAACTTTGACTAAGGTGACCGAGTTTTACCAAGTTCGACCAAGTTTGACCGGTTGACCAGGTTGGATCGAGTCGAATTTTGGGTCGATGAAGACCAACTAGGGGTAGTGGGACCGGAATTAAACAACATTCCATGAAGAACTGAAATTGAGTTAACATAATGTAGATTTGAACGTATATCGCGGGACTGGGCCGGGTGTCGAGGGGACATCGGTGCATGGAACCCGAGGTGAGTAGTTTGACCTAGTTGTTATCTTAACTGTATTCCTTGCATGAAAATTGATTGAATTTATCATCGATTGAATGGTTTCATATGTTCGAGCTACATGGGTTGATTAGAGATATATGTAGTCATAAATCGATAGTGAGACCATAGGCTCGAGGTTCGAGCACAGGGTCAGGGTACACAATGTGATTGGATTAGGCTTGAGGACTAAGCGATGGGGTTAGGACATATGATCAGTGCGCCTAGCCTCAGACCCGCTCGAGCATGGCACTTGAGGACCGAGCGCAGGGTTAGGGCATTCAATGAATGCGCCTAGCCCTTGACCCGCTTGAGTAGCCAGTACACGTGACTCATGACCCGCTCAAGCGATGTTGAATATTAGGCTCACTACTTTACTAACATTTCAGGTTCCTCAGCGGCTGATAGAGGGAAAGGCGTAGTGATAGCCTAGTCCCCGTGTGGTCCTGTATTCCTTTTTGTTTCTATCGATAGGTCGGTCATTTTTTTTTGTAAGACTGAACTTCTAAATGTCGAACTATGTACGCTTGTGCTTTTGGAACATGATAACATATAATACATCGTTTACTTTCGCACTTTAATTAAATGGATGTTTAGATTACTCTGAT
>JAJIYU010018234.1:0-11301 GCA_030144865.1 Tinospora cordifolia
AACCTCCAAGAAGATAGCTTTTTAAGTAATTTAACTCCCCCACATAATGTTCAGTTATACATCATGGAGGTTCTTTAGCCGAAATTTTACTAGGGGAGGTGAGATTTGACAATAATATTTATAATTGAAAAAAAGTTAATAATTTTAAAATAAATGCAAGTATATATGGGGCTAAACACCACTAAACTAAAACGGGGTACTAGCAAGAAATTCTTTTAGCTGTGAAATTATTTCATAACTAAAATATACACTTAGCCATAAAATTTAGATTTTGAACCTCAAATTCTATACTTTTTAGATATAAATTTAACTTTTGTAGTTAAAATCTACATTTAGTTACAAAAAAACAGTTTTGTACCAATTGAGTTTCAACTACAAATTCTGTTTTATAGGTAAAATATATTTAGTCATGCCAATTAGATTTTGAAGCTAAAGTTCTAAATCAGATGCAAATAACATTTTATAGCTAAAATCTACGTCAACTACAAAATCTGTTTTATAACTAAAAAATGCATTTAGCCATGAAATTCAAATTTTTGTAGTTATTAGTTCTATATTTTTAGATACAAATTCAATTTATAGCTAGAAAAATCAACATTTAGTTATGAAAATATAGGCTTATAATAATTGATTTTTAGCCAAATAACATTACCCATAAAATTAAAAATTTGAAACTATTAAGTTTATCTCTTTGGACCCAAATCTACCTTTGTGTCTAAAATCTACATTTAACTAAGAAATGTAAACTTTGTTGGTTTTGAGCCGTAAAATTTATTTTATAGCTAAAATATGCATTGACCATGAATTCAAATTTTACAGCTACTAGATTATATCTTTTTAGACATAAATCTAGCGTTTTGGTTATAAATCTATTTTTAGCTACAAAAACGTATGTCAGTAGCAATTAGTTCTAGCCAAAAATCCATATCATAACTAAAATTATATTTAACTAATTTTACTTAATAACATATAATTTGCTAAAAAAAAATTGATATCTCTATACTAACTCATTCTTTGCAATGATCAATTGGTACTTCGTTGATTTTGTGCCTCTATACAATCATGGTCCATGCCAATAGTATGGCAATTCCTATATCAACTTTTTTACAACGATCAATGGAATTTTATTTAATTTATGTCTCTATTGCTAAAATGGTCTCAAATTTGACTTCACGTTATTGTATTAACTTATTTACATGATTTTGGAGGAAGCTTTTTGCAATTAAATTAAAGCAAGTAAAGTTGGGGCGCTAACATGTTTAATCATCATAAAATTCAATTGGAGGTCAGTAAAAAGGAATATGCTTTTAAGAAAAAAAAATACAGTTATGCTCTAACTTCGGATTTGTGACATCTTATTACTTCAATATTATGCTTTCAATCTACTTGTTCTATTTTTAATTATTCTATTTTAGTTCTTGAAATGATCAAGCTGTGTTGATTTCTTCTATTTTAATAGCCTAAGAAATTGTGAGTTTCTAGGGACTTATATGATGTGATTTTTTTTTTGTTGATTTGTTAAAGATGGTAAAAATTATTTGGTAATAATTTTTGCCCATGTACTTTAACTTTAAGTCAATAAGCCAGAATGTGGATTATTTATTTATGACTAGATAAAACTTGAATAAAGCTAAGTGGGGATTTAAATTAAGTGATGTTAATGAAAAACCAACGGATGAGTTGTAATTAGGAATCTAAAGAGTAAAGTGCACTAAAATTAAGTATTAATTATTTATCGAATATTAACAATTTAACAACTTCATATTATTACTAAAAAATGTTTAAATAGATTAGTACTTTGAGGACGAGGATAATGATTTCTTGTATCTATTAATGAATATAATGAGTCAATTTTCATGTTAGCTGGCCTTTTATTGATATTAAATTTGTTTTTAGACCGCAAAAAATGAAATGTAGTTGATGAACTAATCGTAGTGTTTTTAATTTTAATTTTATTCTTTTTTAGTAGTTAGTTGATCTCTTTCAAATCCAAAGTATGTGTGGCTAACGATAAAATCTATAGGGAAATTTATCTTTTTTGACATAAAATGAATTATGCCAAACATATACCTTAATCGGGCCACATAGATCAGTATGAATAAGCTCTAATGGTTCTTGGGCTCTTGATGAACTTTTTTTTTTAGGAAAGCTCTTTTCGGATTGGTTTTCAAACAAACATCTTTTGCACAATTGATCAAGATGATAAAAAAAGGGCAAACCTTTCGCCATATGCTTTTTGGCCAACAACTTAAGCCCACCAAAGTTTTAATGCCTAAGGTTTAAGTGTCATATCCAAGATAAATTTCTATAGCAAGTTTTCAAGCACTTAGCCACTTCATTTTGAACATTCAATAAGAACATTCAATTTTTGGATGTAGGAACCTTAGCATTTAAATTGTCATAATGATCTATTAAGGAAAGACTATAATCTTTGATGACAACATTATAACCTTTCTCTAAGAGTTGTTTCAAACTCAAGATGTTACTAGTCATATCTGATACACTATAAATGAATCGATGCTTTCCAGACTTTAATCGAATCAAAATGTTACATTTTCCTTGAACAAGAATTTTGGATGAATCATCAAAGGTAACATTGTCGGTCAAAATGCCATTATATTCTATGAACATCGATTTGTTGCCACACATATAGTTGCTTGCAGTAGTGTCTAGGTACCATGTACTGCTCTATTCATCTGCTTCTCGTTTAAGTGCGAAAAGTAAATTAGGTTTCACAGCTTCGCTTTCATTCGAAGTGCAATTCGACTTCTCTTCAACAGCTTTGTTATGACGTTCCCAAAAATAATGACCATATTTTTGATAATTATAGCATTGAACTTGAGAATTATCATACCGTCTTTGCTTGTAGTTATTTTGTCTTCCATGCCCCCTTGAAGAACTATGAACATGGCTATTGTCTTCTTTGTTGAAGAACTTTTCTCCACCTCTTCTTCTTCCTTAATCGCAACCATTTTTAAATCTACGTCCTCTTCCTTTCTGGTTCTGCTTACATTGCTGTCATTTTCTTTTAACAAAAGTTTTGTCTATGAGACATGCTCTACTAACTGTTTCTTATTCTTCAACATTTTTCTTTAGGGGCTTGCAAGGAACCCATAAGTTCATCAATCTTCGTAGCTTCTAAGTCTTTGAATTGTTCAATGGCTACAACGATGTAATCAGATTTTTCAGTCAAAGGTTTAAGTATCTTTTCAATCACCATGATGTCACTCATGGTTTCTTCAAACCTCTTCATCTAATTCCCAACTACTAATACTCTTGCATTATAATATGAAATTGTTTCATATTCTTTCATATGCAAGGTCTCAAAGCTGCCTCATCGACTTTGAAGATGAATCCTCTTCACTTTATTCATACCTTTAAAGGTATGATAAAAAATCTCCTATGCTTGCTCAGAGGTACTGCCCATATGAGCATAAAACATTAATGACAGTCGTGAATACTATGAACTAATTCCATACATGAACCACAATAAATATTAGGGTTAATAGCCAAAAAATTCTAATATTTGATGATTTTGGCAGAAATATCTTAATTTTAGCAAACATATCCCAATCTTTATTTTTTTATCAAATTATATCCAACTATTGAAAGGAGATTTAATTGGCATACGTGGCAAATGACATTGCACCAAAATGAGTGACATGGAACCTTTGATCTTTGTATCATATCCAGCTCACCTAAAGAAAAAAAAAATTAAAAACTTAAAATCAAACAAAACAAAATGAATTGTTTCTTAGACCTTGTCCAAGAAGAGGGACCGAAAAGACAGAACGAGAGGGCTTTAGTTAGACTGGATCTCCCCTCATGGCAGCAACAAAATTTTCATTAATTAGTTATAGTTAAACATACACACACCCAAAAGGCACAAGATAAACTAGAATCTTCGTTACAAAATTATGCACAATAGTTTTACTTGTAAAATTAAAAAAAAAAAAAAAAAACTGATACAAACAGATTATCTCACCACAATCTACAACCAATAAAAGTCAAGCCATGATAAAAAAAAAAAAGAATCCAAAGTTGAATCTTGAAGAATATAGGGCTGCAACAGCCGTGTCTAAAATCGTTGCTTGAAATGATCGCCAGAAATCTTTGCCTAAAACCGTTGCCTTCTCTGTTGCCTGAAATCGTTACCTGAATCGCCTGCACAACCATACACCACCTGAAACCACCTGCAAACCGTCGCCTGAAACCACCTGCAACCACACGCCGCCAGGAATCGTCGCCTAAAACCACCTGGAACCACGCACCACCTGAAGCCTCCATCGTAGAGGGTTCGACCTTGCTTCAGCAGATTTGAGCAACATTGAAACCCTCTCTTTGTGTCTTCTCGGTCCCTCTTCTTCGACAAAATCTGAGAAACAATTTTGATTTTTTTTTTTTTTCTTTGGGTGAGCTGGACATGATACAAAAATCAAAAGATTCTATATCAATCACCTTTCTACTATCTCTTTCTATTATGTTATCTGTTACATATGCCAATTAAATCTCCTTCCAATAATTGAATACAATTTGATATAAAAAACAAAGATTGAGTTATGTTTGCTAAAATTAAAAGGTTAAGATATTTTTTCCAAAATCATCAAATGTTAAGATTTTTTTTTGCTATTAACCCTAAATATTAATACATATATACATACAAATTAAGACATATATAGATAAACTATGCAAGTACATGAACTACAAAATAAATGAACAACATAAATGTAAAAACATGAACCAAATTGCAATGCATGAATCATGTTTAATATAAATACTAATAAGGTTTATGCAATTTTTACTCCTTTATGCGTCAAGACAAGGATGTGTACATAGTATAATATTTTATTTTGGTGCATTTTAATGTGAATTATCCCATGTGTTCGCTTCTTTCCAACATGATATGCCGTATTCATTTTTATCCCATGGGCTTCCTAATACACCATATACACTTTTATTTTATGTACATAGCCTACGTCCAAGGATCTATACCTTCAACACCATTGATTTTTCAAATCCAATATCCCCCACTTAATCAAACCATCTAGTCCCATCAAATCCATTTACTAGAGGAGTTTTTTTTTGTCACATTTTATGTCTAATATCTTGTTGTTATAATTTATTTTATTTACGCCTTTCTTATCTCCAAGACTATTTAAATTTGGATTTAAATCTTACTCATTTTTCTAAATAATGTATAATTGTATGTATAAGTTTTATTTTTCAATTCAAGCTTTTATTTCATCCAAAATATGATAGCACATGATCACATTTATGTCTTTTAAGTGTTTTTGGTTGTAGTGGAAGTAGAAACTGATTGTAGTGAAAATCAAGTTAGTATTTTTTATAAAATTAATTTTAATGAGAATACTATATTATCTGTTTAAATAAGCATTCTATTTTTACCATATTTTTTATTTTTAATTTGCTAAATAATTTTTACCTATTTTTTATCAAAATAATTATTTATTTGATAAATTAGAGAAATTTAATAAGTTAAAAATTTTTTAGGATATGACACTTGACGAGGGTGAGTGGTTATAGGATTGAGGAAACGAGAGAGCTTTGAATGGGGAGTGAGGAAAAGAGAGGGTTTAAAATGAGAAGCGTGGTTTGGGTTTTCAATGGGTGGGGAGAGTGGTTATAGGATTTTATTTAAATTTTAAGTGGGTTAAAAAGATTAGGAAAATTAGGAGAGTGAGTGTAGTAGGGGATAGCTCCAATATTTCTAAATTATCTTCAACCCTCTACCCCATATCTCATACTGCTTGATTTCCGTAGCCTTAACCTTCAACCCAATACCTTTTTCTTGCTCCAACCTTGAAAAGGCCTCCTCCTCCTCTTTTTATTAAAAGAAAAAAAGAGGAGGATAATGTAGGTTGCTAATCTAAAAATTTTGATTGGCTATTTCTTTTAGTCAAATTAAGAAAGAGGATGAGGAAGAAGAAGTATTGGAGATGGGCCATGCACGGTATGAAGAATAGTAAGAAGAAGTGGGTTTTGGGTTGGAGAAAAGGGCATGGTTTTAAGGAGTTGAGGATATGAAAAATGAAGCGTTGACAATGAAGTTGAGAGTAGTTTATGAAATATATAAAAACGGGTATTGTGGTCCATTTAATAGGTTTGTGAGTTCATTTGTCTCTCTGCCAATTATTATAACAGAAACATGCTATATATCAATCTAGATTCAATACAATCACTAAATTAACTCAATTTAGTTTATTCATGTAACTTTTGGTCCATTAAGTACCTCCATTGTTACCATTTAGTCTTAATAGGCCACTTCAGTGATAGTTTGATTGATAAATATTCTATTTCCTACAATCATGTTATACATAGTTTACTTTTTGAGAAATAAAGGAGCTGATTACATTGGAGGCCACAAATTGTATTGAATACGCAAGCAACTATATATAGAGAAACGATACTTGAGCATGGAATGGTGACGAATGCTTCGTCATTAGCTTTGCAGTATCTAATCAAGATGAAGGAATGTTATATCAAATAAGTCAACTTTTATACTTGAACATGTAATGGCGTGGCAAGTGTTTAGGCTCAAATCCTTTTTTTCTTGCTCAAATGTAGCAAATAGAAGTGGATGCATGCTACTTCATTGAGGAAAAATTAGTCGCTAATTTGCTTAAGTTGCATGTTATGACTAAAGTCTTAGCTGTTACTCAATTTTAAATTTTCTTTTTCTTTCAAATTAAATCTGGTTGTTTTTCTAAAATTTACTTTCAAGAGGGTTGTGAGAAATTTTTTAGCTAATCAACTACATTTTCAAGAAGACTTCAAAAGGTTGATAGCAAACCCTATTAGTGTCATTCATGTTTTTGTTTTTAAGGTCTATATAATTTGGGTGCTGTAAGAAATATTTTGGTCAATGAAAATCTCTTTGGTTCATTTTCTTATAGTTTTCTCCTCTTCTTCTTCTTCTTCTTCTTCTTCTTCTTCTTCTTCTTCTTCTTCTTCTTCTTCTTCTTCTTCTTCTCATGTTCTTGTTTATATGATCTTTACATTGTTTAATTTAAATTCTATCATTCATCCATGTTTCGGATTGTCATACGAGATATATTTGGCTATATCCATTAAACAAATACATGATGCTATTATAGTCAGATGAGTTTCCGTGCCTTGGTGGAAAATTATTTTACTTCAAGAATTAAGTACCTGAGATCTGAGTGGCAACATTTGAATGCTTATTATAGCTTTACAAAATCAAGGCATGGATGATAAAGAGAAAAATGGTAGAACATATTGAAAGAAAACACGACAATATAATTGAGACTACTTAAAATTTCACTTTCTTAGAAGAAGCTACCTCTTTCTTTTTGATGGCTGTAGCTGAAATTATACTTGGGTGCATACATATATACAGACAAAGATGTATCCTATTGTGTGAAATATATATCTCCATGCGGGACCAATACGGTAAAATACTTGATGACTTGTAGCTAAAAAGTTTTGAATGTGTCTACTTAATTTGAAGAATAATTTTTTTGCATATATCAATAGACACAAAGGTTAATCTAATTGATTAAATTAGGCAAGAGATACATATCACACAATAGATGTTTCATGAAGCTATTTTTCCTATAAGGAATCATCTTATAGTAATCTAGAAAACTGTACAATGGATGTTTCATAAACTATTTTTCCTTATAAAGAATAGTCTTACAATAATCTAGAATATTATAACATAATTAACCTTTCTTCATCTAAAACAAGCTTCCTATTTCATGACCAAATCATTCCTACATATGACCACTCATCTTATATACTATACGCGCTAAGATAGAAGTTCTCACGGGCTAAAAGCCTTGATGCTTGCAAAATGCAACGACAAGGAGCTAGTGCCAAAACCAATGCTAATGACTAAGGCATTGCAGTGTAAAAAATGTTCTATAACTATGAAAGAATGAGCACAGAGCATTAAAATAATACTTGGACCTTGGTTCCAAGAACAACATATAAAAATCTTATTTATAACATAGAAATATTTGAAAACCAAGTTTAGTAATGATGCACTTATAGATAAATATAAATGGACAGGTTTGTGGAAGAATGATTTCACAAACACCAAGGTTGGATTTTGGTGAAACATTCAGTGTTGTGTCTAACACCACTATTGTAAGGGTACTTCTTAATAACTATTGTTGTCCAACATCAATGGCCAATAAATCAAGTAGATGCAAACAATGTTAACTTGAATGGTTCATTGTTAAGGAAAGCGTACGTGTCTTAGCTAGAAGGGCCAATATTCAGCATTTTGTAAATATGTTTGCTTACTGCATAAGACACTTTATGAATTTAAATAGGTGCCAAGCGCCTAGTTTGAAAGATTGAGGAGTACATTGCTAATTTGGGATGAGTTTACAAACTCAAGGGCAAAACATACCTTTATTTGCTAAACATACAGATAGTACACATCGAAATCTTTTCTGCTACTACTCTAGCTTTAGATCCTATGTACCCTATTTGTATATATTATGTGTGTTTCAAAATAACTTATCTTGAGCCGGCCATACACTGGGAGGGATAAACTAAAAAAATGTTATTCTCTATTTACATTTCATTTAAGTTCATTTAATTTAACGATTGACTTGGCTAAAATTCGAATAAATTGCATGAACTTAGATCAACCCTTTGGCATGTAAAAAAAAATTGTGACATTTCATTTCTTACAGCATTTTCAAATTGAGCATTTTTAATATATCATAATGGACGATTCCAACATTTATAGTCAGAAAGAAGATTCACAAGAGGTTTTTCAAATCAGAAGAGATCCTTATCTTTGTTATCTTTACGTATTTCTAACTTCGAATTCTCTTGACGGGGCAAAATTATAGAGGATTCCCTTTAAGATCAAATAATTCTATCGAATTGAGTATGATTGTATGTGTGATAGCATTTACCAATGAACCCAATTATTGCAATTGCTCATGATACCCTTTTTAGCTTCTAAGGTCTATTGTTTAGTTCAATGTCGGGACCCCTTCCCTAGGATGAAGGGCAAACTGACCGGCACAGTGTTCCAACAAACGCGCTCGCAAGTCGAGCTTGCCAAGACACTTTTAAGCCTCAACATACAACACCACATCACACACTATCAAAGTAATCATAAGGAATGCAGAGAAATTTAACATATGAACACTAATAAGAACTTCATATTTCGAAAACGGGTCATTACACATGTGTAGCAACGGGAGAGACTATTCATTATATACAGGCTATCCTCACCCCTATACATAGATCCTAACCCTTAAAGACGATAACAGAAAGGGAAATACAAAGAAGTCCTACCCAAAAGAGTAAGGGAAAGCGGCTCTAGGCGATGACCACTCCTTTGTCCTTATCCGTTGCTAAAGAACTTAGAAAGTTAGAGTAATGAGTCTAATTGTCCACGGCGGCTCAGTGAGTAATGCAGTCTAATTTAAATGTAAAACAAGTATTCCACAGTTAAAACATGTGCCATGAATGCATGAGCAATAGCATTATGCAAGTGAATGTAGCAGTAAACACAATTCAAAATCATAATGCACTCGTGCACCTTCATTAAAAATAGTTTTAATAATGCTGAAAATATATAAATTCACTCGAGCGGGAGAAACCCGGCAATTAGGTGTATAGGTGATGACCCAAATCTAGGCACACAGAACCCCCCTCAGGGGGCACTCTGTGCTAGGTGGTCACTTGATGCTCTAGGGGAGCTCAATTAATAAACGAGCAAGTTAAAGACAACTAGGCATATCATGACGACCCGATTATGACTTATTGTCGTTGCCATCATTGTAGGCCCACAGAACCCCTCAACAGGCACTTTGTGCTAGGTGGTCACTATCAGGGTCACAACTCGCTCTAATTGCTCTACCACATCCAATATCCTAACCCGCTCCCGGACCTCGACATTCAGTGCACTTCTCATTTAAAACGCATTCAAAGGATGCAAGTTCATCACAATATGTAACATCATTTTCACTATGCACAGAATAACAAGCTCTAAAAAATGAGTTAGAAAACACTACTCACCTCAGGTTTTGTGCACCAATGTCCCGTCGACAACCGGCACAGCCCTGCTATACGCTCTCGAATCTGCATCAATTAAAAGTCAATCTCAGTTCTATCCGTACAGTGACCCAATATCTAATATCATTGTCCTAACATAGTTTTGATCGACCCGAGCCGTTTCGGTCAATCGGTCAGACATAGTCAATTCTGGTCAATGCGGTCATCCTAGTTACCTTAGGTCAATCCATGCCCAAATTGGGTCAACATAGGCCATTCAGGTCAAGATTGGGTTAAAAAGGGTCAAAATTAGTTCAAAATCTCAAACCTCAACACTTAGTCAAATTTAGGTCCTTTGCTCTATTACACAGCAAGCTTGCCGATTTTTCTGCGAGCAATCCGTACACTGGATTTGCAGAAAATTTTTCAGATCTGTTCTAGACTCCTTAAACCTGCCCTAGAATTCTAAACCATGATTTTAGGACTTCATTTGATAGTATTTTTAGCTAAGATTCCAGGGACCATGTGTTCTTGGGTTCTGTATGGTAGACAGTGACTGTTTGCCTAATTTGACCCACTTATCCATATCAAATTGCTCTGAATTTGGTAAGCATAAACTAGACATGCTTAGGAATCACTCCACCAAATTTTAGCTCAATCCACAGAGGTTTGCCTATCTAATTTAATCTCAGAATTTTCAGTTGAATCACAGGGACTTCTGGGTGCACACTTCCTGGCAGTAAGTTTTCCAAATTTCCTGTGATCAATCCAACCATTGGATTTGTGTAAAAGTTTCTTGATTTGATCTATCCTGTCTAAGCTTTCACTAGAATTTTATTTCGTGATTTTTGAGCTTCATTTACTAGGGTTTATGGGTATAATAACAGAGATTATAAGAATCTCGTATATCCTGTGACAAGTTGTCACTTAGTAAGTTAATTAACCTACATCGCTAATTCAGAATGGGTTGAAATTTGGTATACATATTATAGACACATCCAAGGATCTCTCCATCGAATTCCAACTCAAATTTCCAAGGTTGGTCAGTTAATGGATCTAATAGTTATCTGTCTTGAAACTGATTTTCAGATTCCCAAGTTTTTCCTAAGTTGTTTCAAGTGCCAAATTCCTCTTCTCTACAGCACTGATCCGAGGGTCTATGTAATACCTGAAATTTTAGTGACATAATAATCAAAATTTGAACACATATATGTATATATTTAAATACAAACACACACACACACACACACACACACACACACACACACACACATATATATATATATATATATATAT